>CAJNOQ010003805.1:0-19096 GCA_905250885.1 Didymodactylos carnosus
AAACTCATGCTATATCTTTGGATTGGCAGCACATTATTTCGCTTTCATGTCACAAACTTTATTCAGGACTGGTAGGTGAGGGAAAAGCTTTGGGCAGAACACTCAAAAACAATTTGGTATTGGGCCAATGCTCAGATCGTGTTGGGCCATGGCCCACTGGCCTCCCCCGTAGTTACGCCTATGGTTGGAAGTTTTTTCGAATCATCTTTGATTAAAAAGTTCATCATTTTGGTTACGACACTTAAGGCCATGATTCGATGCCGTTTGGTTGATTAAGTTTATCGACTGGATAGAGCACCTGAAAACTACATAGTACTGGGCCTGTGGAATAAGGTGGGTGTAAAATAATTATGACATGTTCTGGTTCGAGATAGTAAAAACATTTTTATGAGTATATTTTCGGACGTTGTCATTACGAACTTTGATGTTATGAGTACTATCTGAATATCGTTGCCTTCTCATTTCGTTGACAAGTAGTCTGGAGAAACTATTTATACAATATTGATGATTAACAGCCGGCCCTCTTTGCGTGTTTGTCTATTTTTTAAGATTATTCGACTAGTTTCTTGAAGAAAAGACACGAAACAACGTTTTTCAACCTAATTTGTTTAATTAACCGTCAAACTATAGCAGGTGCGGATTCTTTGCTTATAATCCTTCTGCTTCAAGGAATTTTAGTTCATTTATGCGTCACAAATCTAGTACTTGTCACCTACTACCGCTTCATGTATTTGGCATATTTCTTTAGGCGGACATGTCCAACTAAATCTAATCTACCAAAATAGTTCGTAATCATGGCCTTAAGTGCCGTCATCAAAATAATGAATTTTTTAATCAAAGATGATTCGAAAAAACTTCCAACAAATGCCTTGGAACAAACTGACTGTGCGTGAGTATTATACCTACCAGCTCAAATACTTGCTGAAGTAAAGTCTTGATTAACTCTATTTTGTGGCGTTTTATCTGCAAATGCTAGCACTTTTGGTGTGACCAAAGTAGCACAACTCTAGGACATTTGTTGTCTCCTTGGAATATAATAGTGGTCAGGATAAAAGGCTGTAGGAGATTCCTTTAGATTTCATTTTATACAGAGTTCAAGGTTTCAGGACTAGAGAGTTGGAAGTGCTAGAGCTCATTCATGACACAGACACATCCTTTTGTTTTGTTCTCAAGTTCACATGCAATGACTTGCAAATCACAGATCATAACCTCTTTTATCAAGAAACTACTAACTATAGTGGAGGGGTTGTTCTGGCTTTAGGTAAACATCTATAAAGAACTTTAGTGCCTAATAACATCCCAAGTACAGTGGTAGTGGATATCCTGGGTTTCACCAAAAATATTAGAGCGATACGGATATTTTGGCCTAAGGTTCAACAACGTGACCTCAACGATCTAAAATCTCTGCTAATGAGAAATACGATCATCTCTGGAGATTTCAATGCAGCAGTAGAGGAGTGGGGCCCCCTGACACTCGTGGCAAAACTCTAAAAGAATGATTAGATGAAAATAATTTTCAATACGTAAAAGATCTGAAGCGTCAAATCTGAGTCAAAGAGATCTGAGCGTAATATTGTTTTTACTTTTGTTAATTTTGATGGAGTTAAGGGGGAAACGCTAAGGTTCGATACGAGCGATCACTATCCAATTAGTTATAGAATCGATAGCATTGTGTTCGAGACTAACGGACTCTTTCCCACAATAGCCTGGAAAGCTTACGAAGTCATTTCATTATCATTACAAGGCTTTTGGGAGAAAACACAACGTGAAATGCAAATGACTGAATGATACGAGCAGTATGTATATTTATTGTCTGTCCTTAAATCTAGATTGACACGGTGGATAAGCAGAGATAAATATAAGCCAGTACTACCGATGTATATATTATCTATTAGCTAACCTTAAAGAGATTCACTAAATACGTAATCCACCCTATCGATAGCATTTTGAAACTGACTGAGTTTCGCCCCACTTACACGAAAAGTTGGTAAGGCAATCGCTCTCTAGGAATCAAACAGATAGAATGCATTTTTATCATCAATAAATACAGCTCATAATCAATCTAAAACAATATTTTGGTCCTTTCTCTGGAGAATTTATAGACCAAATGCCAGTATCTAAGTTGTGAGTGAACAACCAAATTGTCTCGTAAACAACAGCAGTGGGAGAGAAATCGTCAAACCGAAATTATGTTCGCCCAACGAGAATTTTGCTAAGAAACTTACATAACTTGTTTCTACGTGACAAAGAAACTACGATATGACAGTTTTGCCATTTAGGCCATTCCTACACGAGAATTATGCTGTTTTGTGCGAGAACTATGCACAATCAAAAAGATATTATGATACTACAGAAACTTTTTCGTCTACGTCACGGGAATAATGTGTTTACACCAGAATTATGCTGTTGTGTGAGAGAATTATGTATGATGTAGAAGGTATTATGCTCTCCCGACGAGAATATATAGCTCTACAGAGTCGCTATCTTATGTACTGCACGAGAATTATGTTGGTTTTGTGTGAGAATGACATTACGCTGTCCCCAGGTTAACTTATGTCAGTTCATATCCAGCTTCTTGTGTAGTACACGAGAATAATGCTTTAAGACCAGAATTATACAGCTTGGTTTGAGAATTATCAACTATATGATGCTCGCTCCACCAGAATTGATATCGGTTCATAGCCACTATGTGGCCTAGTAAACGGGAATTATGTGCCATTTAGTGTCTCCACGAATGTATCTCCGCTGAAATTTAGGCTTCGTGTCTGTTCTCGCAGCTACGTTTGTAGGTTCAACTTTACATGTTTGATTCATTTAATGAATCAAAAACGTTTCTCTGAAGAGATACAAAATTCTGGTGAAGAGATAATGGTGGGAGCATAATATCTTCTAAATGGTGCATAATTCTCGTGTAAATACATTATTCCTGTGACCTTATCTCTCTTCATAGCAACTATCGTGTCTCGTACACGTGAATAATGCTTTTGTGTGAGAATTATGCAAAATCTAGAAGATATTTTTCTCTCTTCACGAGAATAGCACAGCAAATAGTATAATTCTCGTGTAAATGACTTATTTGCGTGACCTAGACAAAAGAGTTTCTATGAAGAGATACAAAATTCTGATGAAGAGAGCATAATATCTTTTAGATTGTACATAATTGTCACATAAAACAGCATAAATCTCGTGTGAATATATTATTCGCGTGACCGAGGTAAAGAAAGGTTGGATGAAGAGGTGCAAAATTCTCGTGTCTATTTCAGTACTATAGTGAACCTAAATCATGTACCGTAAATCAAGAATTCGAAGAGATAAAGTTGTCGATGGATTATTGTAGTGAACCTCTTAGCGAAACATCCACTTTGGAAGTAAATAAATATATTAAAAGGCTGAAAGTCAAAAAATCCTCTGGTTTTGGTCAAATTTCAAATTTTATGCTAAAATTAATATCATTTGATTATGTCGAGTGTTTATCAAAATGTTTTGATAACTGGGTTTCCTCCAGTAAATTCCGTGATATGTGGAAATCGATTACACTACACTCTAAAAAATGTGGGTAGATCAAAAACGGAAAATGATTTTTCATTTCGAAAGGATCACGAACCTTTTTTGGTTTATGAAAATAGTCTAAAAACCCTTCAACACAACCCATAACAGTAGATTAATAATAAAAATCATTTTCCGTTTTTGATCTACCCACATTTTTTAGAGTGTAGTAATCCTGAATAAGCTGAAAACTGGCATACCAACATGTAATCAGACGAGACTAATATCACTGTTATCTACCCATTCAAAGATTTACGAAAAGATCCTTTTGAGTAGAATAAAGGAATGGGCAGATAAAATTTTTATTCTGCCCGGAATAGTCAAGATTCAGAGCTAAATGTCTGTTACGGACAAGCGTGTTAACCATACACCAAACGATTGATAATAATTTATGCGCTAATGTACCATCATTAGCTATCTATGTCGACTACAAAAAAGCATATGGTAGAATTGTTCATGAGATTTTCATCATAAGATTATTTAAACTGGAGATGCCACTTAATTTACTTCGCGTTGTCCGGAACTGGCTGAGGGTAGAAAAGGAAATCATCTTTGCGAATTGTAAATCAAGATTGTTTGTGATTAGAATCGGACTACTCAAGGCAGCTCAGAAAATTTTCCAACACTCAATCGATCACAAGCAACCGATAAACTTATTTATAACGGTATATCAATAACATTTTGAGAGTTTATGGGCAAGGTTAAGAATAAGAATTGTTTTAGTTTTAAAATTTTTATTAAAACTTCTATTAAAATTCTTAACATGATAGCCGCAATTATTCTTATATTGATTTGATTTAAGCTTTTAATTCTTACATTCTTACAGTATATCAAATCTTCCATAATCAAATTAGAAGATCCACAGTCTCTCTCTATATGGCGAATGTCCAGCTGAAGCAAGTTAAGATCTTTAAATATGTAGGATTTTCTTGGACGGATAAATTGTCCTTTAAGTCGGCAGTTATAGAAACAGGAAGTAGTATTCAAAAGTCGTTTAGTAAGTAAATGTTGATATCAACTAGCAAGGAAGTCTCAACGACATTAAACAGAAAATGCTTCTTTGCCTACTCTTTCCCGTTCTTTTCGTGGTTATTTCCCATCTACAAGTTTTCACCTAAAACATACGTACAATTAACTACTGAATAGAAAATTTATAGTTAGTATAAGACTGGTGCACAGATGTTCCTGCGTTGAGGCCGATAAGGTTTTGGGGTTATGCAGGAGAACAACTTAGAATTTTACATCTCAAAGTGTATGAATAGAAGGCTCTAACAATACAGATATTGCAAATTCCTCTCTACTCGAGGACATCTTTTATTGGGATAAATAAAGCAATAAATAAAACACTAAATATGGATTAATACTTTTACATGAAAAGAGTAAAGAAACAACTAAATACTCGCGACAGTGTGTTAGCTGTATAGATTAAATTTGTGGTTACACAGGAAACTGCTTAAGTTAAAATCCTGTAGCATTAAGTTTTTTATGTATTTGGTCCAGTAGTGTCAAGAAAGGTAAATAGTGAAGATTTTTCTGTTTTTCTTCCCATAGCCGGTGTTGTTTTTCTGTTTTCCTTTTTTCTCTTTTATTTTTCCCTTTTTGTTCAACCTGTATTTCTTAAATTGTATGGAATCATATGTAGATTTTCTTCTCTTTTTTTATCCTGTTGTTCTTTATTTGTATACCCATCTCCTTTTGTTTTTCTTGACATTAGTAACAGTCTACGGGCTTGACAATAAACTGTAACGATAAGCCAAAACAAAACAAAAAATGACATGATTGAGAAGTATGAGGTCACCTCTCTCTTGCAAATTTCAACGAAATTAGTTGACTAAATAATTAATGCATGATTTTTTCTGTATAACTGAAAATTCTTGAAACATGCAGTTCTACGCAGAACTGAATTCTCCGGTAATGTATCTTTCCGTTTGTCATGTTTATATGACATTCGCAAACAAATCACCCTTCGTTTGACTTTTAGGTTACATTGTTGCACATTTTTTTCAATTCATTAGGTATCATTATAGAAAAATTTCGGTTCCATATCATAAAGTGGAAATGGAATAGAAATTGTTGTACATTTCCGTTGTTATTTTTCTAACACGCACACAAGAACAGTTTAATGCAATACAGAGAGAATTACTATCGCATTTTTTGGAATCTTTTTTAAAATCAGAAAGTATCAGTTCTTATTTAGTAGATAGTTCTAGAACCCCTTAAATGTTGATTACAAATACAGAAAATTGTCGAAACATTCTTTCTACTTTCTGTTTGCCAATAGAAATGTCAAGCACAAGGAAAATTCTTACACTAACTCTTATAAACCAAAATATGAGCTTTACGATATATATATATATATATTAACAGTAGACATGAAAAAAATCAAAATATCACAACCGGATATAGAGTTAGCTATTTGTAGAGAGATTATTATTAAACAAACCAAAGATGCTGTTCTTCGACATAGAGAAAAGTGCATCAGTTTTTGCCAAAGAAAAAAGAGAGAAGAACTCAGCATGTCTTCGATTGTGTAACTTGATGATTAGAATCTACTATATCCTTGATGATACAGAAAAAGAACTTTTTTTGCTTCTTCTCCTTATCGTGATGATTATGATCATGATGATGATTTTCCGATAGAGAAGAAAAAGAAAGAGAAGCGTGACTCGTTAACGGTTGATTAAACAACAAATTCGTCGGTTGTAGAACGAGAGAACGAGAAAGAAGTGCAATCTAATATGTTTACAATGTGATATATCTCAAAATCGCGACATTCCTATAAATCTCACTACTAAGTGATAGAGATTATCGAAATGAGTCTTTTTCTTTGTTACTCAAAAATAATAGGATAATGTCAATGATATCGAAGAAAAACGAAATGTTTTCCTCTCTTCATTGTTGCTATTGCTCAACTTCCATCAACAGCTGCAGAATAGATATTAGAACCCTCTTTCTCTCTCTCTCTCTCTCTCTTTCTCTTTCTCTCTTTTTCTCTTTCTTTCAAGTTCTAATAACTTATACATCTGAGATTTTAACACAAGTGTTACATAGAAACAGAAACGAAAGAAAGAATTTGAAAGATTATCGATTAGACAAAAAAGGAAAAATCCATCTCTAAATGTTTTTGTTGTTCCCAATTGAGTGTGTCAATGAACGGCAACATATTCGTTAATTCAAGAATTCGGTTTTCTTTATAGTAATACAGTCGTAGTAACTGAAGCGAATATAAACGAATGAAGAGATTGTAAATTAAATTTGACCAAAGAAGAAGAAAGTTTTCTCAACCATTTATCAATCGTGGACAGTAATCACACATAGATCACGTACGACTAGTTTATAAATCTAGAAAAGGAAATAGAAGTAGAGGAAAAAGTGTATGACGGAAAACTTTTCTTCTATCTCTCTAAATTCTTTTTTGTCATCATCATTCAAATAAGGAAAAAAACATCTAAACAAGATATGATTGTGCATATATTGATAAAAAAAAAACTAAAAAATCAATTTGTGTCTTTGGCATTTTTCACTTTTTCTTTTTGTTTTCATAATCACATAAATATTGATTGGTGATGATGATAAGACAGTATACGTAGTGGACAAATAATTACTACAACTTTTGAGCACTACAAAACTGTGATATATCATGAATCTACTATGATGCTAATGTAAGTTGTTAATAATGATGATTAGAACGTTTATTATGGCTAATTAGCAACTTTTCATCCAAATTTATAGGCGTTTATCGTTTTTGTGTCGTGAAACATAAAAATTTCCATTTGCTAAGACAGATAATGATTAAGACATACTGTTTTTTAATCTGATCTCAGTGATACTGAGATTCTTGTTGTTAAGATCAAAAATACAATCGAATTTTTGACTATTCAGAATGAAAAGGCAAAAGTGTTAAAGTTGTCCGTGTTTGAGAAAGAGAGAGAGAGAGAAAGCGAGAGAGAGAGAGGGAGAAAGAAAATAAAGATAATATATCTTTGTTTATAGTTAAAACCTTTTTCTAGAACTGATATATACGTTATACGGGCTGACTAATAGAGCATTAGATTGTAACACATGAATCTTCGATAGTCTCAAGTACGATTTTATTTTATGGCATAAAATGACTTTTTTTCTTCTTTTTCTAGAACAAGAATATTTAATAACATATGATGAAGAAAAATGAATAAACATCTATGCTTTTACATGGACTATGAATAATTATCATCACGCTATATTGATTCAGCATATTATCATTCATATTTTAAAACATTTAAAACAATTTTTTGAAATTAGTTTTCAATTTCAATATTATTATTATTTACGTAAACAACAACAAATTATCTGTATGTTGAGTTATATACTAAATGTTCTAAAACGGACGACCTCTGTTCCATTGTTATTGGAACTAGTTCAGCAATTAACTAACGATTGTTTTGGCTGTTGTTTGTTTTTTTACCCATGTACAAAGTTTATCAAAGAAGATCTATCATTAATTATCTATTAATTTTATTTACAAGTTGGTATTTAATTAATACAAATATTGTCATGTGCTATTTTAATCGTCCATCAGGTACATTATTAGGACGATTGCTAATACTCCGTTATTGATTAAAATATGTGTCTATTTACTCTAGCCATATCACCAGTATCAGAAGCAAATATTGTACTTGGTGCATATTTTTCTGTTCATAATCCTCCGCCCACTGGAACGGGTGGACGTCTCAGGGAATGGTACGTATTGTTGTTATGAAAACTGTCCGTATTTCGGTAAAAGCTAGAAGTTTTCAATGCTTTAAAAACGAATTTTCTTGTGTTTAAAGCGGCGATATACGTGAAGATTATGGTATTCATCGAGTTGAAGGCACTTTTTGGATATTAGATCAAATTAATGCAAATCAGTCTATCCTGCCGAATATAACGCTTGGTTATCAAATTCGTGATTCATGTTGGTATGCACCTGGTATGTATCAGAAAAAATTGCATCTTCATCTAACTGTTGTTGCATTCTTGTAGTTGCATTGGAACAAACAATTGAGTTTATCGGTAACTCGGTACTAGCTGACAATGGTCAAGTAACAAAATCCCGTTTAGCAGCAATTATTGGACCGGGTGATAGTTCGATAACCATGCAAGTACATAACATATTGCAACTATTTGAAATGCCACAAATTGGTTATTCAGCAACAGCTAAACAATTGAGTAATAAAGAAAAATTCAAATATTTTATGAGAGTTATCGCATCTGATACTCAACAAGGTATGTGTGGATTGTAGTGACTGACAAAAAAGATTGTTTAAACTCATTTTTTTCTTTAATAGCACAAGCGATTGTTGATATAATAAGACAGTTTAAATGGAGTTATGTGGTCACTATCGGCACCGAAGGTAAATAATGCTGGCAATATGCTTAATTACTTAATTTAAATCTGTTTTTGGTATTCTTACAGGAGATTATGGTCGAGGAGGCGTTGAAGCTATTCGTCGATTATTACACAATGACGTTTGCATTGGAGCAGATATGACAATGGTATTTAATTAATTTGTATTATATTTAGCCACGTTCTCTAATTGATTAATGCTTGTTCTTGTTGTTTTAGCCTATCGGTGCAAATGTCACTGTTGCAAAACAATTAATCAAACAAATTGTTCGCAAAGCTCCACGAGCACAGGTTCTTGTGTGCTTTTGTCTCGATCATTCAATTCGCCCACTTCTTCAAGGATTAAAAGACTTGAATTACACACAACGTTTTGTAATATTAGGAAGGTACCCGTTATCCATTGCATCAGCTGGATTGCATAAAAATACTTGACCTTTCTCTCTTTTAGCGATGCATGGGCTGATAGGCTCAATGTTATTCCAAACAATACTGAATCAGTTGCTCTTGGTGCTATCACCATTAAAGCCCGTTCATTACGTGTTCCAGGATTTGAAAAATACTTCCGTTCACTTCATGTCCATACTAATAAACGAAATGTTTGGTTTCAAGAATATTGGCAGCAAAAATTTGACTGCAAATTTAAAGATTCGGATTCCTCAAAATTTAATAGATTTTGTCAACCTGGTATAAAATATGAACCTTTATTATTAGCTGAAAGTATTGTATACATGTTTTCTTCTATTATAGACCAAGAAAGTTTGGCCAAAGTGCCATATAATGAAGATCCAAAACTAGCGTTTGTTATTAATTCAATTTTAGCGGTTGTGCATGGTTTGGATAAAATGCATAAACAGGTGAATACTAAACAAAAATGGACTAGTATAAAATTAATGATACTTGTATTCGAACTTGTAAACGTTATATGAGAAGGGAAAGGTTAATTTTCTGCTACACATCTTCATGTCGATATGAATAAAAAGGCAAGAATAATAATAGAATTGGTTCAAATAAACCGTTCTTTTCTTTTCCACATCTTAGAAACCTTTTGTACCCGAACTCTACTCGAGTATATTCTAGTTCAATTTTTAGATACTCATACTCGGAAAACTGTGTACTGCCCGATCTCTGATATTCAGCAATACAAAATTAACGTATTTAGCATCATTCATATTTAGGTTTGTAATGGTACCAACGGTTTATGTAGAGCAATGGCACGCATGGATTCATCATTACTAATGCAATATCTACGGAGCAGTCGATTCATCGGAATAACAGGTATGTAAAGGTTAAATGAAATCGATTTCTCAACTTATTTCCTTTGTTTAGGCGAAGAAGTGTTTTTTGATGCGAACGGTGACGGTCCAGGCCGGTTAGGACAGTAATTCTCCTCACATGACATAGTACTATCGCGATTATTGTTTTAGATATGATATATTAAATTTACAAGGAACAGTTACCGGTAGTGATGTTAATCTTACATATGCGCATGTCGGTACTTGGAACACAGGTGTATTAGAACTCAATTCATCGTCAATGCATTTTTTTGCTGATCAACGACAATTGTCAACATTGAATGTTAGTCAATATTGTAGTGAAACATGTAGAAAAGGACATGTCAAGGTAATTAATTAATTAATATTATCCACCTTAAATTGGATGGCAAATCGACCTCTATGTTCTAAATAGAAATATACTGATGAAGAAAAATGCTGTTGGCAATGCTACCCATGTGGGGATGCGGATATTGCTTTGGATGAACTAACGTGCTTCCAGTGTGCAACAGGTTTTTGGCCAAATGCTGATAAGACTGGTTCGTTGTTTACAAAAAATTTCTTCTTTATCTATATGTTTCTTTTTTGTTTTTAAGCATGCGCATTACTTCCAATAAGTACAATAAATTTTCGACATCCACTATCAATAATAATTTGCTTCGTCGCTGCTATGGGAATAATGATTAGTTTTTTTGTTCTCTACATATTTGTACGATTTAACGCTACGCCTGTTGTGAAATCTACAACGCGTGAATTAAGTTATCTAATATTAACGGGAATTCTATTTTGTCATTTAACAGCCTTTGTTATTTTGCAAAAACCTAATTATGTCATTTGGTAAGTTCTAATAGCTATAGTATAAATTTATTTCATTGATTAAACTTCTTTTCTTTGCCTCCAGTGTATTAACTCGTCTATTACCCGGTATATCATTTTCAATGATTTACGGTTCATTAGTAACAAAAACAAATCGTATCGCACGTATATTGGCACGAAGTAAAAAGAAAATAATAACGAGTCGACTACGGTTTATGAGTGCGCGACATCAATTAGCCATTGCTTGTATCATATTAATAACAGAAATATGCATTGTTGGTAAGTGAAGTGATTCATTACTAGAAAAGTAACTCTTATCTTGTTCTATTTAGCTTATACTGTCTATAGAGATCCTCCTAAAGCCGTTCTTATTGATACCGGTGGTCGTTTACTCTTAACATGTAAAAAATCACTTCCTGGTATTGCAGCTCCATTGGGATTTGATGGACTATTAGTTTTTTTATGTACACTATATGCAGTAGGTTATGTTCTCTCTGTATAAGAATATTGAATAATTATCTGTAAAACTTTTAGATAAAGACAAGAAATTTACCGGAGAATTTCAATGAAGGTAAATATTTTCTTTTGCCGTATTAATTGATTAATTCTACTTATTACCGACAAAATTATCCTCATATTTCTTCTGTTTTAGCTAAATTTATTGGCTTTTCAATGTATACAACATGTGTCATTTGGATAGCATTTGCAGCTGTCTACTTTGCAATTGAAGCAAAAGTATTTTCATTGTGTGTCGCTACGACTTGCAGTGCCTATGTCGTGCTGATATTCTTATTTTTTCCAAAGCTATATTTGATCATCTTTAAACCTGAAAAAAATCAACGAAGGTAATAAAAAAGCGACTATATAATCTTAAGTTACAGGAATTGTTGTTCATCTTTCAGTGCATTTGCAACCAACAAAGATATTCGCTGTCATTTTGGCTCATCAACAACGTCGAAAAGTGATATGAGTTCTTATAGATATAGTGAAGGATCTAGTCTATTTCGAAAGTCGGTTTTGCATCGAATCCGTTTCGGAAATACATTACGACTGAAAGCTGTTTGTGCAAATTCAGCCGCATCTTCGTTAAGAACAAATGATATGCCCGGTAGTGATCGTCGTCCATCGCGTTCTTTGTCAGCCTATCCCGAACATTGGACGCATCATCGTTCACAATTAAATTCCCCACATCAAACATATAACCATGGTCAGACAACAGAAAATAGTACTGATGGTTTAAGTTGCAGAAGTGGTATTCTAAGTCAGCAAATGATTAATGACCTTACACCTGTTATTAAACTATCTGACGATTCTATTGAAAATCATATACCAGCGAGTGTTTCGAATAACACAACGAATAATCCCACGATCATCAAAACTAATTCAATTAATAAAATAATACATTTTCCTGAATGCGTTTATTCGACAAATCATCTTCCGAATCATAGTATAGTAACGACAACAACGACATCCTCGACAGCCACAACACTTTCAGAAGGCACACAACCAAATGTTCGTTTAAGAAAAAAGTCCATATCTGCGTATGATCTACCCGTACCATCGTCAATAAATGATCTGGTCTTCGAAGCCGAAAGTGAATCATCGAGTGCATGGACAGAGACTGCTGCCATTGAACATGAATGTTCTGAGAATGGACCATTGTTGATGTGCACGTGCCGCCTGTTATGGCAATTGGAGAAAGAAACAGATAGTATTGACAAGTTTAAAATGTTCTTTAAACGAGAAAATTATGATGTAACATGGGATTATGTACAAGGCAGTTCTGAAGTTTAAATGCTTTCTCTCCTTTTGTTGTTCTTTTTTTTTGTACATGTGTGTTGAACATTATTTTTCTAACACTGACCCACTTTTTTTTTATACATTAAATTGTCGATTTTTCACACAGAAAAAAACACTTTTTTTGTCTTCCGCTAGTCGGATAATAACATCATCTAGTCTTTTTTTTAGTCCCGTTCTAGAAAATTAATATGCATTACCAACTTCCTGTTCGTAAACGTCTCTCTGTCAAGCACTTACGAACCCTGTTATTTCTTTCAAAGAAAATTCTTTCATTTCGTTTATACGTGTTGCATTTTTCCAATTTACATCAGATAATAGCCTATTTGTAGCGTCTTAGAGGGGTCTAGACGCCCTGCCATCATTCGACAAAATAACATTGTTTTTAGGAAATACACAGTCATTCTCAAAAATAGTGGCTATGACTTATTATCTATTCTAAATAGGATATTGCGCGTTTCTACCCGGTCAGAACCTCACGATTTCACTCCCTTATTAAACCCGGTTTCATATGTGAGTACAGAAAATAAAGTTTTTTGCTGTTATATTTCATATAAATTTATTGTAGCAAATTTTGTTGTTTCTCAGCAGAAGAATTGATTTTACACATGATAAAAAGACAATGATTTTAATTAGACACACTAAAAGGCTTCTCTTAACTCAAATGATCTTTCCAAATAATTGTTTATTCTATAAAAACCGTATTCAAGAGCAAGATGGAAAATTCATAGTATTGTGAAAAAAGCGATCATCATGCGATACTTATAATCGCGCGATATAAATCGTCAAGAAGGATATCTTAGCATAGCAAATCTCGTATTATGATGTGACGAGGTCACCCTACTCGAACTTTGATCTATAGCTCTGTGATCACATGGCCTTCGAGATCTATTTATATGTCTATGTTTATGCATCGTATAAAGTTATTCCCATAGCACATTTTAGAATGTGGAAAATACTTGTCATTCTCAGACCAATCCACTGATATGCTGAACATTCTAATTTGAAACTTCTCTTGTCTACCGAGATTAGAGAAAGCGGAATAAAGTCAGGATAAAGTCTAGATACATTGTATTAGAAAAAAATATTTGAATAAAATTCCCTGATATTTTAGAGGAAATCGCAGAAACTGTTGTGTGTTTTAGAAGATTTTCTCGGTTTTGTTTTGTCTTTCTCTTGCCAGTAGAGATCCACACGAGTTAAGAAAACGTAACCCGAAACCGAACTGAAATTCAAAAAACAGTTCTAAGATCTGGTCGGATTGCAGATCTTTACCCGCCAGTTATCGCATGATTTTCCAAATTTTTTTAATGAATAATAACTCGCCTTGACACCACAAATTTAGAATTTTTGTCGAATTAACAAGATTTGAATGCGTGTTAAATTACTGTTCAAATTAAACGTCTAGTTCTGAATAGTTACTTTTTTTTACTTTTGTTTCTGCCAGAAAAATACATTGCACATGTATATTACAAACATGTTATATTAAAATATATCCTACAAAAACAGTAAAGCGAAGTATTCATTCACCTACAAACACGCACACTCTTTAACAACAATATTATTAACTGTTCGTAAATCGACACTATTATCAATATCTCTTAACATGAATGTATCAGAGTCAAATAGTGATGGTGCACAATTTGGCATTGGAATATTACTATTTTTATTACTAGCCAATGATTGAATAAAACCATGCAATGAATGTTGTAAACCAGGAAATGCACACGAACCATAACAATAGTAGAATGTATACTCTTTTGGATATATAATTATATGTGCAAGATTGATATCTTCGAAATTAATTTGAATTTTTCGTAATTTACACAGTGACTCTGATGGTATACGTTGAATTCGAGTTATTTGAAAAAGAGAAAATTGTGTTGTCGATGGATATGTTGTTGAACTTGATTGTATATTATAATTTGTTGATAAAATTGGAGTAACAATTAAATATGTATAAACATTTTCACATGTTCTCATTTCATTTGATATAAGAATCGTCTCAAAATATATCGATTCATTTGCAATAAATTTAAATTCAACATTTTTGAATATATTCGATAGATTAGCAAAATAAAATTTTCGAACAAAATCCCATTTTAATATAATACTGGTGTTTAATAAAACAGACGAGGATTGTGTTCGAAATAGAGTTCTTAATGGAATGGTTTGTGTATGATTTTGAGATTCATAATCGTCTTCTTCCTCCAATGTCAAATGATAAATAATTTGAATGTCTTCGATTGATCGAGAATTATATTTCGTCCAATCGAATAACCATTGAATAGTCGATGTTTTATGTGATATATTTTTTGTCGTAGAACAATTTGTCGATTTTAAACTAAACATACTATTTTCGTTAGTGTCCCTCTCACTACTACTAGTCAATGTTTCCAATTTAAGTTGGCGTTTCATTCTTGATTGTTTCGTTTTTCTATGATGAAATTTGGTATTATAATCTTGTTGATGTTGTTTCGTACTGTCAACGTTTTTAACACTACTGTTCATGACTAAGATAAAGAAAAACAAAAAAAAAACAAGAATTAATGAGGAGAAGATTTAGTTAATTCAAATCTAAAAACTCTTTTCAGCTATACAAGAAAAAAAAAGAAGTAGAACGGCAGAAATCATATAATCCGTGAATGAAAATAGAATGACATTTGGATACAATAGTGTCTACTAATTTAATAAATTACCTAGATTAAACACCGGTGTATAAGTATAAGAATATTGTTTCCGTCTATGTACATAATCATCTAATTCATGTGAAATATTAAAAGAATTTAAAATAGACTGTCTCAAAATATCGTTGTTATTGTTACTACTGCTATTATCTCTTTTTGTCATTTCTACCAAAGTTTTTTGGAGAATAATTGAATTGGTCTGAGAAAATACTGTTAATGCTGATAATAATAAAAATGTAAGTAATAGTGTAGAAAATAAGGTAAAATATTTATTAAATGTAGTATTTATAATAAAATAAAGTAGTTGTTCAGGCATTACAATACTGTCCCCACCGTATAATCTGCAAGTGTCAATTTTTTCTTTGATCGTCGTCATTGTTTTAATAATTGTAAATCGAATGGTATCAGAAAAAACATCATATTTAACGTTTAAAACTAAATCAACTACTATATATAGGGATCTTTTACTATATAATCGATTGATGTTTGTTTCATAATAGTAATAATAATAATAATAATAATAGTTACGATGAATAGGAATGCGGTAAATGTTGCCGTCTAACTGATCTATAGAAAAAACCTTCGATATGAAAATTAGTGAAGTTATTTTTGGGCTTTTAATTGCAATTACATAAAACAAATGCTGGCCGATAATCGAATGGATGTTGAATGTGAGAAATAATTGTGTACAACAATTAAGTTATAGTGAGTGATTGATACAATGATAAATTAATAAAAAATATTTTGCTAGAAAAATAAAAATGGTACTATTAAAAAGTTAAACATAAATCGTACTATCTTCAATCTCTCATGAACAGAATAAGAGAAAAAGTGTACGATTTTTGAGAAAATCTTTTCGTCTTCGCATTAAGGCAATGAGGTTAACATTCACTCACGCCATATTTGTCTGTTAACAAGAACAAGTTTTTCAATAGACAGCTCACTTTGCTTTTAAATTCTAATATCACATAACTGTCGGTTTCTTCTCGCTCAGAAATAAATTTTTAGACACTACGCACGTTTGACTGAAGAATGCTAAAAATGAAGTGAGAGAAGCATTTCCAAACAGTAGACTGAGATAGCGCAAATATTCCTCATGGATAAGAGCTGTCGTAAAACGTGCAATGAAAAGTATCAGACAATTATCACAATAAATAAAACAACGTAATTTGAACTTTATACTACTAATAGAAGACATTGGCAAGGTCAACCTTTTACTGAACGAATAGATTTTTGATTTCTTGTATTTTCTAACATTTGTCTTAAAGCTTAGATGATGAATCGGTCATTCGCCTACTCTCTAAACTATCAAAGAACATTGTTTTGCCTTCATCACAATTTTATCTTCAATATTCCAAGATTTTCTAGTTCTACGTACGACGTTTATAATACAATTGCAGCTTGTTTAAAGGTTCTTTTTGTGAATAACTTTTTACAAATAAACAGCAAAGAAGTCCAGAAATTATTGAATTACTAGTACTAGGTACATCTCTATTATTAGATGGGATTCATTACGATTACAAACCAATACTCATTAGATTATTCACAACACAGACATTGGCTTATTTTTCTACTTGTCAGAAAAAAAAATTGTATTAAGTCTGTACTCTAAATAGTTACCCAATCGCAGTTTAGAAGGTTTAGAGAGTTCCATATGTAACTCTCAGTTTAGAAAGTCCATATATAAATTAACACAATTATCCAATACAACATAGAACACTGAGGATTCTGTCTGTTTTAAAAATATCACTTAGTTACCATGAAGATAATATAAAAATTCAAGTACACTTTTGATACAGCAGTTTTGATACCGTGTTAGTAAAATAGTTCTACGCAAAAAACGATCAAAGACTTTAACTTTATTTTAGTGTCACTTGTGCAGAATTCACTTCTCTATCTTGTATAAAAAGTTGAGGTGGACTGTGAGTGTGAGAGCGTAAACATTGAGAGAAAATGGGTTTTCAGCACAGAGATAGTCCGCTTATTCTGTATTTTTGTCACTTTCTATACTTCTTCATTGGAAAATGAATGAACTTGACTTTGCTGAACCCTAAAAGCGATATTTCTAAAAACAATTTTTTTGTTAAAAACGTTTGACATATGATTCCGAATATGCCCTCATTTTCCAATGAAGAAGTATAGAAAGTGGCAAAAATACAGAATAAGCAGACGTCTGTGCTGAAAACCCATTTTCTCTCAATGTTTACGCTCTCACACTCACAGTCCACCTCAACTTTTTATACAAGATAGAGAATTGAATTCTGCACAAGTGACACTAAAATAAAGTTTAAGTCTTTGATCATTTTTTACATAAAACTATTTTACTAACACGGTATCAAAACTGCTGTGTCAGAAGTGTACCTTAATTCTTATATTAAAAAAAAGTGGTTCTCTGGGGACAATTAATTTTTTATTTCAGATGTCAGAGTTTGTAGTACGAAATTTAGGGATGTTTTTTTTGCATGTATGCTCTTGCGGTAAGCGTTGTTAATGGAACCATAGCATTTTTACTGACCTTGATGTTTTTGAAAAATCGTAAAAAGCTTTTATCTTTCATGTATTTTTTTCTAATCCCCTGCGTTCCACAACATAACGATGATAAATGTAGATGGACAATAATCACACCTATCTAATGGCACACAACATTTTTCGAAATAGGTTATCAAAAAAACATTTTTTATTGTATAGATATCCCATAGGTACCTATCAAACAAATCTTTTAGTTTTCTCGGGAATCATAGAAATGTGAGGCTTCAAAAATATATAGAAATGTGTGACTTCTAAAACTATCATTATAACTATTGATTTCATGGTAACTAAGTGATATTTTTAAAACCAATAGAATCCTTTATAAGGTTGTTTTTAAACGTACGTGAATTTTGTATGATATTATTAAAAAATCTTTTTCAAACCGTATCTTCTTTTTATTTTATTTCATTTTTCTTCTTATTCTTCTTACGTTTACACAAACAATTGTGTGTCATCAGGTGTAAACGTAGTATTCTTTAGTACAATTATTTTTGAGAAGAAAAAAGCGACGAGAAAAATAGAATCAACTATAACCGAAAATAGAAAACGAGCCAGAATATGATAAAGTAAAATTCGAAAGAACGTATACCAGAGTGAGTATATTCTCTAATATCAGTCATTGTTTTTCTTTTTCGTAGTACACCAAAAGTACATCGATGGTACTGGATATTCGTACAGGTTTTAAAAAGAAAAAGAAAAAAAATATGGTGATGATGATGCATCTATTCTAACGACCTGATGCTGGTATAACTTTTTATTTCTTCTTGTTCTAGTTATATTATTCTCATCGAGGTATTGTGTCTATTATAAATAATTATTGTACATGTCAAGATATGAAACAGTTATTTTTGTATAAATTTTAAGGTGCAGGAAATTCGAAAATCCAGAAGGTTTGTATTTTTGCATTTTTCTGTAAATGGTTGGGTAGAGCGCGTCGAGCTGATTCAGAAGATATGTGTTTTAACCCTTTGACGGGCGGTGGTCCATATATGGACCACTTTTTTTGTTTATTACGATAGAATTGTGCCCATAATAGCTAGAACAAATTTGAAAAAGGATTTGAACAGCTGAAAGAATTTCCGACC
>CAJNOQ010003806.1:0-19095 GCA_905250885.1 Didymodactylos carnosus
CGGATAGAGAACTGTTAGTTCCATCTTCATATTCAATAGCACGCTTATCCGATTAAAAACGCCTTAGAAATACGCAAAATACTAAGAAACTTTGTGCAAGTGGCTGGTATTACCCCATCTGACTCTACATATGGGACTACTAAGTTGAACAAACTTAGTAGAAATATATAAGTTTAGTTTATAAGTGTATAACGATTGATATTGTGGTCTTTATATACAAGTGGTCAATGCAAAAGAAAAGGGTAACTGGTTTGCCCAAGTACTTGGCTGAAGCAAGTCAACTAACGACACTTGACAAGTTCTTGATCAAGTACTTGCCAAGTGCTTAACTTGTCACGTACTTCCCAAATACTCATCGAGTAATCAAGTACTTGTACCAAATACATTCACTAACTACACTAGAAAATTTACAATACAAACAAAACATTTAATAAATCTTTTTTGACTAGAACGCACTATAATACCATTAATTATAATAATAATTCTCTACTCATTATTGCTCTTTATTAAACAAAAAGTTCTGTGTCTCGTACATATCCGTCATTTCGGAGACATACAGATTGTCTGTCGATCTCGAATTACTAGATAGAGTAATTTTAAACTTTTGGAAAGAGTTATTTTTAGTTTGTACTACGGACGTATGTGCTCGATACCGCTTGTCTCAGTGACAGCTCTAATAGTTGAATGTAAATTGGTCAAAATTCAGATAAAAAACCCAACTGAAATTGTGGATAAGTTTTTCAATTAGCTACAAGAATCAGAACTAGCAATATGATACTTGTCTTTTAGTCATGTGCAGAGTACACGATGTTTGCTGAGATTTGAATACCGTAATTGTTTCTTTCTTTTCTATTCTGTTTCTAGGTTAAAGAGCGTGTGCAGAAGAAAAATGACCGAACGATCGAGCTGGATGAGCTAAAACAAGAAATAAATCTTGTAAGTGACTGTAAAATAAGTCTGTTATCTATTTTTGAGTATAATCGTTGTAGGATGAGCATAAAATTTCACTGACTGAGCTGTACAGAAGATATGATAGCAATCCTGTACAGGTATAAATATATTCTGAGCATTATTCTATATTATATACCTTGTTCTATTTTTCATACAGGGTTTAACGGATGAACGTGCCGCTGAATTACTTCTTCGCGATGGTCCAAATGCTTTAACACCACCAAAAACAACACCGGAAATTGTTCGTTTTGCCAGAAATATGTTTGGTGGATTTGCAATGCTATTATGGATTGGATCGATACTATGTTTTATTGCACATACTCTGGAAGTGATGACGTTGGAAGATGCACATTATGATAATGTAACATAATGAGAACATTTCCCACCGAATATTCTCATCATTTTATTTTCTAGTTATGGCTCGGTATTGCATTAGCAACTGTCATCTTTATCACGGGTTGTTTTTCCTATTATCAACAAGCAAAAAGTTCAAGAATAATGGAATCATTCAAACATTTGATTCCACAGGCAGGTACATATTTGAAAGATGTTCATAACTAATCATCAGAATTGTTCTTCTATTATTCTTTCTCTATCTGATAGCAAGCATGTGTCGTTCGTCATGGAAGATCCCGCAATATTAATCCAGAGCATCTTGTTGTTGGAGGTATTTATTTATTTTTTTTAAATTAAAAGTTAGAATTTTTATAAATTTTGTTTTTTTCATCCATCTGATAGATATTGTCGAAGTCAAGATTGGTGATCGTATTCCAGGTGATATTCGAATTATTCGTGCACACGGTTTGAAAGTTGATAATTCATCGTTAACGGGAGAATCTGAACCACAACCAAGAGGAACAGAATACACCACAGATGATATTTTAGATACAAGAAATTTAGCATTCTTTAGTACATTTGCCGTTGAAGGTAATTTTTTCATTAAATTAATGAATAACTATTTGCAATACATTGTTTTCTATATGTGAAAAGGCTCATGTATAGGACTTGTGATTCGTACAGGAGATCGAACATTTATGGGAAGAATAGCCAATTTAGCAGCTGGTGAGTATTTTTCTAAAAAGTTAGACAAAACATTAACCTTTTTTCAACTTTCAGCTTTGGAAAAAGGTCAAACTCCCATAGCTCAAGAAATCAATCATTTTATTCATATAATAACTACAATTGCTGTTGTTATCGGCATATTTTTTGCCATATGTTCGCTACTACTTGGATACACATGGATTGAAGCAGTGGTCTTTTTGATCAGTGTTATTGTGGCTAAAGTGCCGGAAGGTGAGGCTAGAGATCTGAAAGTTTTCATTTGAAAAAGTAATTTTTCTTTTTTTCAATTCCAGGGCTTTTGGCTACAGTAACGGTTAGTATAAGTCGGCGAGTTTTCTATTTTATTCCCAAAGACTTGTTTAAGTCGTTAGTTCAACTATTCAAGACTGTCGTGATGTAATAAAATCTTTTTTTGTTTGAAGCTCATATTAACTGTTGTCACAGAAAATACTATAAAATGAAGGCTGAACGTTGTGTCATTTTTTTACTTTTCTAAAAATCAAATTTTTTATTGGAAAGAGAGTTATTCAGAAACTCTCCTGGATTGCGACAGTCCTTTATTGATTATTCTAAACCTTCTTGCTCTTCATTTTAGGTTTGTTTAACGTTAACCGCAAAGCGAATGGCACGAAAAAATTGTTTAGTAAAAAACTTGGAAGCTGTTGAAACACTTGGTTCAACAACAACGATATGTACAGATAAAACTGGTACATTAACACAAAATCGTATGACGGTAGCACATATGTGGTTTGATAATGCAATTTCGGATGCTGATATTGGCTCACTTGAACGAAATGCTGCTTATGATAAGTCAAATCCTGGTTGGCTTGCATTATCTCGCTGTGCAATGCTCTGTAGTCGAGCAGATTTTAAAGAATATCCAGAGAATATCCAGAAACCTATTCCACAAAGAGAATGTAATGGTGATGCGTCAGAAACGGCTCTGTTGAAATGTTGCGAGCAATCGGTAGGTATTTACAGCAGTAGTAACATGAAATTGATTCACAATTCGAAACAGATTTCTTATAGATATGTTTCGAAATTATCTATAAACATCAAATATTTACCGGTTTAACACATCTCTACTCAAATTTAGTTAGTTACTGATATATGGGTTATGATTTATTTACCATTTCAGAAAAATCCTATAAACCCATGCATGAGCTCTATGTTACAATATTTTCATTCATATCGGAAAAAAAGCAGAAGGTTGACAAGATAGTGCGAAAAGCCTAAAATCTGCGCCGCACCTCATTCATTTCAGTAAATTTCATCAACCAAAGTGAGCCTTGAATTTACGGTTCACTTATTCATTCGAAATTAGCAATACAACGAGAAATCACGAAATTTGTCTGTGAGTTTGAGTTATAAGGCACAGTTCTCTCTATTGATTATTGTTATGATCTATTTTTATGATTATGATAATAAAACGATAGATGTACATTCCGAACAAAAAGATCAAGTTTAATAATGATACATAACAGAATCAAGTGTCTTCTACAACTTGAAATCGTTTCTAGCTCTCCACGATCTTTGCGTTAAGAGATATGAAATTTTTAAAATCTGGTGAACAGATCCGATGCATCCTTGTTCACAACAACATTTTGTCTTCCATCTTTCGATCGAGACAGAAAACGAACAAAAAACATGACGAATTTTTAACATGAAACAATATCGATCGAAAGATGCTGTTGTGGTATGTTCATAAGCTAAGCGATGTAGCCGAGTCAAGGTTTGAACTAAGAACGCTGAAACACAAAAAGGCACAGTTGTTTCAACGTAATGGGCAGGTATGCATTGGTTCTGTTAACCAGATTTAAAAAAATTCATATCTCTTGAAGCAAAGCTGATCTTCTGAACTTCACAGTAGCCTAGGCATCAGAGGTGGCTAGTAGACTAACTTTTGGTCCCTCGCGGGAATTGATTCGTAAACTTCTGCACCATCGTCGTTCCATTCACCGTCAACTCTTAAAAATATTTTTTAATGAAACTTCCCTACTGATCTTCGTAAACAGAAAATCAACGAAGGTCAAAGAAAATCGTCAATAAACGATTGTCTACTTTTGTATATCTTCCCTTAAAAGGATTTTAATAGTATATATATTATATGTGATGGACGTCGGCGATGGCATAGCTGCAGATACCATAATTAGAGAATAAAGAAGTAGATATAAAGGGTGGCCCAGAAGTCCTGACTCGATTTGTATAATAATTTTTCTAAAGTAATACACATGTTTGTAAATTTCTCTCTATGATGAAAAGACGCAGTAAAACACGCTCTACAAAATGGCTTTTGATTGACCCCGCTAGCTCATATAGTAAGAAAGTTATAGACCTAGAAATGTGCTTCACAAAAAAGAAAAGCTAACGGTGAACCCGATCTCGATATTTTTGCTTGAACTCCTGTTTCTTAGGTCCCCTAGAACAAATTATTTTTTTAATAGAAGCGCCATGCAATGCTCTACAAAATCATATCTAAAGTTTAATTTTAGAACTTCAATTAAGAAAACTAAGCAAATTATACGCAAGGCGGAAAAATGAAACGTAAATTCAGTATTTTTTTCGACTCGAACTTTTTCTTCTCCTATTATTTCCGTAAAAAAGCTTAGCAAAAGTGAGAACCCAGTTTATGTTTGCTACTTTCGAATGCACTCTTTCTCGTGGTCTGTAAAACATTTCACTCAGAGTAGATGGTGTACTCGAGAATGAAGTTTTAAAAATTGAAAACCTCCGTTTCCGACAAGGTATCCAAGCAAGAAATAGAAAACGTGATCGAAGTTTGATTTTGCAGTTAGGTAGAGAAGAGCAATCATTTCTGATCAAAACAGAACAAACCCAATCTAAAAATTTTTTGTTTTGATGGAGTTACGAGACTTTCACTGAAAGCACCACCATACGAAGAGAGTTCATGGTTAATTTTTCTTTTTTGTGAAGCACATTTCTAGGTCTATAACTTTCTTACTATAATGAGCTAGCGGGGTCAATCAAAAGCCATTTTGTAGAGCGTGTTTTACTGCGTCTTTTCATCATAGAGAGAAATTTACAAACATGTGTTTTATTTTAGAAAAATTATTATACAAATCGAGTCAGGACTTCTGGGCCACCCTTTATCGAACAAGAGAAGAAAGAGAAGAGTAATACAGTTAACATCACATTATCAATTACAATTATAACGCATACACTATGACGACAAAAGTACGTGTAAAAGATCACTTCTTTATCCTAGAAATTACCCGAACCAGACAGGAGCTATTTTAAAATATATAGTTATGTAATGCTTATAGATTTTGAGAATATCCACGTTGAAAGATTCAATTATAAACACAAATATTGTGAGTTATCTATCGCACGAACATCGACAACAAAGGTTATTGATTTGGTTGTCAGCCAATTAAGCCATTTTAGACAAGAATTTTTTTTGAAAAAAGATGAAAAATCAATGAAAACTTGAGACAACAAGAATTGTTGAGCAATCAAGGGAAATTAAAAATTCTTGTGTAAAACGGCAAGAATCGTGTAAGAACATCGTCAAGAAAGTAGACTAGTGTGATTCCTAAGTATTGGTTATCGAAGGGCGAAAACCGTGGGTCTCTGTTCATTTGTATTCATATGTTATCAATAAAATCGTAGAGTATATCAATTTTTGAGACGAATAGTAGCTCCGTGCTGAACATATAATAATTATAACCCTCATTTTCAAATAAAAATTCTTTTCAACATACTGTTGACGCTGCGCTTAGAATTTTGAATTGACTTTGTAACAGGGAATGATTAAATTGCACACTACGGTTTATTGAGATCGGTAATGTCATACGATATCGGACACGAAATCAAAAAATATGCGAAGTTCCATTTACATCAACAAACAAATATCAGTTGTCGATTCATGAAACAAACGATAGAGATGAACGATATTTGGTGGTCATGAAAGGAGCTCCAGAAAAGGTATTAGACAGATGTTCAACGATATTTATTGATGGACTTGAGATACCATTAAATGACTACTGGAAAAAACAATTGAACAATGCTTACAAAGAGTTAGGTAATAATAAAAAAGCTTACTCGCGTAGACCTATGTTCTAAAATGAAACTCTCCATACGTTTAGAAAACTAAGCTCAGTTTGGGATCTTTAATTGCTCATTAATTGCCATTTGGAACTCGAGGAAATCTCTGTTTTTTTCTCCCGTATAAATTTAAGCTTCTGCTCTTCCACAGTTCTTCCAGAAATCATGAATAGGAGTTTCGTATATGTAATGAATTGGAAGAAAAATGGTTTCCTATATGTTTTAGGTAGTATTGGTGAACGTGTATTAGGCTTTGCTGATTTGCGTTTATCTTATCATGATTACCCACGTGGTTTTCCTTTCGATTGTGATTCGATTAATTTTCATGTTAATGCCAAATTCCAAGCATTCAATTTTCCCACAAAAGATTATCGATTTTTAGGTCTTATATCCATGATAGATCCCCCACGAGCTAATGTTTCAGCAGCCGTAGCAAGATGTCGATCAGCTGGCATAAAAATAATAATGATTACTGGTGATAGTCCCATAACAGCAAAAGCCATCGCGCGAGCAGTGGGTGTTATATCAGAGACAAGTGAAACACGAGAAGATTTAGCGGAACGTTTACATATCCCGTTGACTTATGTCCCTGAAAATGATGTTAACGCTTGTGTAGTTCACGGAAATGATCTCAAATTTATGACTAACGAAGAAATAGATTCACTATTAGCTAATCACGAGGAAATTGTATTTGCGAGAACTAGTCCACAGCAGAAGCTGATGATTGTGGAAGGCTGCCAGCGATTGGGACATATAGTTGCAGTCACAGGCGATGGCGTCAATGATTCACCAGCGTTGAAAAAAGCCGATATTGGTATTGCAATGGGCTTGGCCGGGAATGATGTTAGTAAACAAGCTGCCGATATGATTTTGTTAGATGATAATTTTGCGTCAATAGTCACGGGAGTCGAAGAAGGACGATTGATATTTGATAATTTAAAGAAATCAATCTGTTATACCTTATCATCGAAAATTCCCGAATTAGTTCCATTTTTGTTCTACATGATATTTGATATTCCACTTCCATTAGGTACGATAGCCATTTTATGTATTGATTTGGGTACGGATATGCTTCCAGCTATTTCGTTGGCGTATGAAAGAGCTGAATTAGATATTATGAAGAGACCACCAAGAAATTCAAAAAGAGATCGACTTGTTAATGATCGGTAATATTGAATTATCAAAAAACTACTTGTCTTTCATCGATATTTTCTGTTATGATAGTTTGATTTCAATGAGTTATGGTCAGTTAGGGATGATTCAGGCTGGTGCTGGATTTTTTGTGTATACTGTTGTTATGGCTGAGAATGGATTTTTTCCATCACGTTTACTTGGACTAAGAAAATCCTGGGATTCAAGATATATAAACGATTTACAAGATTCGTACGGACAGGAATGGGTAAGCGATGAACGTTTAGATCCAACGTTGAGGATTGTCAAAAAAAGTCAATATTTTTTCTCACAGAGACATCGAATCAATGTGAACTAGTTCCTTTAATTTCACTTACTTTAAATTCGAAAAATATTTCGCTCGTTTCCTCGCTTCTTTTTTGATCGAACTTTTTCTTTACGGTGAGGCCCTAACGATTTGAGTTCTTCGTGTAGTCTTCTGTATTGAAAATTAGGAAAAAAAATTTGAAACTGACATCAGATACAGAATTCAGTTAAATGAGTTTATGATAAAAAATCAAGATGTCAGCCCGTTTTGATACATGACTTTTTGATAAAATTTCGAAATACCCAAGGCATATCAATGGGATTGACAATATACAAATGTTATTTCAGCAGCGAAATCGATTGCATTAATTAACTTTCGTAGCTGTCGATATCTTGGAACTTTGAGACTAGAAGAAGTATACATCATATTAAAAAACTAAAAGTGGCGACTGCTTTTGAGATATTTATATATTATAAGTCTAAACGTACTATTTAACGATACATTTTTTGACGAAAAAAGTTAGGATGATAGTTCCCAGTACCTTTATTTCTAGAGTCCTTGGGTTATTTCAAATTAAGTTTCTGAATTTGAATGTACTTTTACTGGTGTAAGACGTGATTTTTGTAGATTAAAACGCTTCGAAAGAGTTCGGGCAGGAACAGGTTTCAGTGTAAACCAAATAAGGACTAAAACTGACTTATTTTCGGCCATTTTTATGAGAAAATACGACAGAAGGTTAATATGAGTTGCTCAAAGTCAAACACAACTTGGCCTGTGAGTATAATATGAGTTGTGCAACTTGGCCAATTGACTTTCTTAATCGGATTGTTATCGACTTTCAGTCACCGATTATGAAAGTAACTTGAACAATTGCTATAGTTTAAAGTATTGTTTTAGACATATGAACAACGAAAAGCCTTGGAAGATACTTGTCACACAGCATTTTTTGTGGCTGTTGTTATTGTTCAATGGACAGTTTTAATGTGTTGCAAAACAAGACGAAATTCGTTATTTCAACAAGGAATGACGTGCGTTATCGACATTCATCGTGTTGCTAAAGTAATGTGCTCTATTTATTCTAGAAATCCTGTTTTAAATGTCAGTCTAATATTTGAAACTGTATTAGCTGCTGCCATATCTTATACGCCATATTTAAATCGAGGGCTTATGATGTATCCACTTAAGTAAAGTTATTTTATATACAAACATTTTTGAAGTCAAAGAAATAAAATTTTGTTTTATTATTTAGATTTCATTGGTGGTTAGCTCCATTACCATTCACTTTACTTCTGCTTATTTATGACGAATGGCGAAAATGGGTAATTCGAAAGTATCCAGGTGGTCTCATAGATACAGAAACATATTACTAACGATAAATCACGTGTTTTTGTATAAATTTCTTTATATTTTTCATAAAAGATTAATATAATAATAAAATTGCGTAGTTTTTGTTGACAATTCTAAATAACGTTATATTTGGCTTTCTAATTCTATATCACGTAAACACAATTAATATTAGACTTATCAATTCATGACATAGATTGATAATTCATGGTACAATCATTAAATAGGTTATACGAAGTTTGTCCGGTGAATTTTTCTTCTACAATGTATTTCTGAACATCACAGTGTACATCTAAAAACACGTTATTATCTAATAACTTCAGTGTATGTACAATTATCTATAGTAGTGATTTTCTGCTTCTTTAAAGGTAAAAATCATCCTTCGAGAAACGAAACTTGATAGATACCTACTAGTTGTCTCATGGACATACTTGTCTTTTGACTCACACATGCGTAGATACAAGATGAGTTTTATTATGCTATAGTGTACACACGTCTCTTTATGAATACCAAGCCTTGACTGAAAACTTTCTGAAATGTACAACGACGATGATGAATGTAAATCTTCGAATAGTAACCAAGATTCGTTTAATTATCATAATTATAGTGTCGATTACACAAAGCAAATACTTGGAGGAGAAGATCAAGTTATTCCTTTACTAAACATGACAAATCCACGAGCAAGAAGTCGACGAAAATTGACATATATCAAACAGGAAGAAATACCCATAACAATCAGACCACAAAGGCGAACTCTTATTGTAGGGACATCAAACACTCGTAGTAGACCGAAATACAGCGTAAACAATCTGCCACCGGTTCAGGAGACATGGAAAGGTTTAGAGAAAAGCGCTCAGATAAGAAGAAAAATCCCAAGACGGAACCAAGAGAACGAATATCTATTTCATAAATCATTTTCTATCAGTAAGCAGTCAACGCAAACGTTAGATAGAAAAAATCAATCAGGCGAAATTTCTATCGCGCCTTCCATTTCGCCTCACTTACGATCAGCTCAACTACAAACTGGTATGCCACATCAGATGAAGGATGTTGTAATGGCCCAAGTTCAACAGGATGAATTTAATCAACATATGATGAATATGCACAATCATCATCACACTATGCATCAGTATAGAGAACAAGAATTACATCACGCATATCAACATGTTCATGAATTTAATGAAAACGATGATGAAGCTTACATTGCACGATTAATCGATACTGATCCATATTTTGCTACAGCTATACAAGATTTCTGCGTGTCTCACGGTATATGGCAGCCGAAATTAAGATGCAGGTAGAATAATTTACTGTTAAATCCACGTCTGAGCGGCTAGTGCTGTAGAATATATTAAATTTTAGATCTTCTTCTGACCAGTCGACAGACAGTAGTTCGACCATTGATCGTCACTTATTCAAGGGCTGTCGTCATCGACGACTATCTTCCAACAGATCAACATCACAATCATCCTCTGTCTCTTCTTTTTCCACTATATCCTTAACAAGTGTCAGTCAGGCATCTGTCGATAGTATGCCAGAGCATTTACTTCAGGAAATTCGATCAATTCGAAAAACAATTAATAGATATTTAGAATCAAAAAGATATGCTCCTCAACAACACGGGTATCCAAATTTTTTTCCAACACCATGGCCAGTTTTCCAGCCACATCAAGAATATCATCCTCCTGTTTCTACGAATCCGTATCCGCCTCCTTCGTCTTACAGTCCACCTATACCGCAGCCGCAACCAAAACCAGTAAATCCTTTAGCAAACATTCCCTTGAATGAACCAGGTCGTGTCGTTTATCAAAATGTTGTGGATACACTAAAAGGTGTTTTTAGCAAACGAGACCCAGCTCAACAAGATCAATCATTGAAACCAAGCGAAATTGCACCAGGTATTCGTAAGATTTATACTAAACGACCAAGGTATCTTCGATCGCCTTTATCACAAGAACGACGTTCATCCGTTATCAACACGCCACCAATTCTTTCCTTAAATCAACAACAACGACGAAGATCATCAACTTTATCACAAATTTCTAACGGCGCACGACCCCCTATCTCTCGACGCCAATCAATAGATAGAAATCTCCTTCCTCACAATGGACAGATTCAACAAACACTACCTGCTTCTTCAATCCCATCGGCTCCACCTTTTCCATCCTCCAACGTCCCAGTGAGTTTTTATGCTTCAAAACCAATTACAGTCTACAAAGTTTTGCTAGTTTTTTCGCTGTCAGAAACATATTTGCGAATATAGCACTAGTTATTGATTCGTCAGTATTTGAAAGCCTTCAGAAACCTTTCAAAAACTCTTATTTCATGAAGTGCACTGCACTAGCGAGGTTTTACCTCACTGAAAAAATTGCTAAACATCATTCGCCTTATGGAAGTTCCACATAGTCAAGTTCCTTATATAGTATCAATGTTCTAGCTGAAACGTTCCACGTAAGAACCACCAAAGAACCCTAGACGACCGAACTTACGGCAATTCTGTAGAGATCTTATAAGAATCTTATAAGAATCTTATATAAGTCAGTCGATGAAAATACGTTAATTTATTGATAAGATTATTATATGAAACAATATAAGAATCTTATAAAATTCTGGTAAGATTTCGATAAAACAGATTATATAATTAGTTTAGAAGAGTTCATAAGATTTAGATAAGTTAGCATACAACTTTTATTTACATCAATTAAACCGTCTGCCTATATGCAAGCTGAAGGAAGCGTATGGGATCCTACGAAACACGGGAAAGCTTACAATAGGAAACCTATAAAATCCTATGAATTTCTGTGAAGATCTGTGTTGTATTTTATTAGTTACGATTCATTAAAAGGTTTTTCAATAATACATTCTATGTCGCGATCAATTATAAAACTCGTTTCTTTGACCACTTACTATTGAATGATCAGTCATGTAAGTAGCTGTACCGGAAGTTCTTTTGTGACTCCTTCTAATGCTTTATTGAGACAGGTATGAAAGGAGTTTTGATGCAGATTAGTGGTACTAGAGCTGCTCTATCTCCCACGACTTAGAGAGTCTGAATTGGATGCCATCTTTACAGAGAAAAAAGGATCACAAGTGATGCATTTTGCTAAAGGTCGGTTTGAAAAAGCGGACTTTATGCGATTAAGTGAAATGTCCTACTCACAATTTTATCTTTCGATCTTCACTCTTTTGCTATAGTCATGATAAATTTGGAGAAGTAAATCCTATCTACAAGCAGTGGATCATAAGGATGCGTCTTTAGACTACCCTTTGGGACTAAGACTTCTTTATGGTATAGTAAAATAAATGGGAAGAAGATTATTTTATTCACTTATGATACAGTAGATTATAGTAAGAAAGTAGAATATAGAGTACTTGACTTACAAATATCTTATATAACAATTCTATAAACTCTTATACGATTATTATATGGCTCTTACCAGTTTCTTATATAAGATTCTTCTCAATACTGTATGCATTTCCATCGACTACCTTAGTAAGAAATTCATAAGATTCTTGCATTTCTATAAGGTTCTTATAGAGGTCCTATATAAGATTTGATCTCTAGGGAATGAAATAAGTTCTGTGATAGTTTTCCTCACTCATTTCAGGCTTTGCTATTATAATTCAATAGTCAATTTTAATTGTAAACAACAGTAGTAGCCAATAGTATACTATGTTTCGCCCGTTTGTTTATCCTTATTTAAATATGTCATTGTACATCCTACTGGTTGTCATCAGGAGAGACTTCTCGTAACGTTTCTTTTGTCACACCCTTGGCTTGACTTTTGTTCACTTGTTTAGTCTGCTTCATCGTACCAGCCATTATACCGTTTCAACTCATCAACAAATCAACCATCTCCACTCTCTCATTCAAGAAATTCAATCGATGGCAGTAAAAATATAACAACAAATATAGTTCCACCCAATCGAAGACCAATATCAGGTGCAACCTCGAATGCGCAGTTCGAACCGAAATCATATAACATGCGTCCTGAACGAAATGTATGGCCGAGACAACAGGCATGAGAATATTGTTTTCTTTTATAGTAAACAAACTCTCACTTTAAAAATAAACACAAGCTTGACAGTGAGCTGTTTGAAACAATGAATACTTCTTTTAGCTCGCTTAGGTTAACACCTAATCTTCAATGTATTCATAGGTTTTTTTAAACACACTAGGGAAAAAATTTCAAAATATGACGAATTTTCAAAAATATGAAAAGTAATGCTGATTGTCCAATAAATTTTTTGGATTCAATAAATCTTCTTTGAATGTGTTAACCATTTCTAAATGCATTTAGTAGCATGAAATATTAATAAACTTACACACGTTAACTAACTAAAAAAGAATTCTGACGCGTTTAAATTCGTTAAATTTTGCATATCCGTAAAGGAAAAAGTTCTCTTATGTTAAGACTGTCCTAGTGGACCTTCTTATAAACAAGATCCTGACTTCTTGAATTGTTTCAGTAAGATCTTAATTCAAGATCTTGGTAAGAAAATATAAGAATTCAAGAAATTTCAAGAAGCCAAGATCTTGCACATCTATCTTGTAATTTCTGGACTACTTGTACCAAGATCTTGGAAATTCTTGAATCATCGTTTTGTTTTACGCTCTTGTGTAAATATAAATGCAAATATTTTCACACTTAGAATAACTTCGATTTTTTTCCCGTTTTGACCATAGTTGTTTCACTAGGCTCTTCAACGTGTTTCAACTTTTTTTCGCTACATCATGTCTTACCGGTGTAAGGGTGATCTAATTCTTGAAACATCCCTCTTAGAATCGACTGTGTTTATTTGAAATAATTGTTTTGAAAAATATCCCACTCGGGGATTTTTTTCTATCCGGTGAGATAGATGTCTTTGCCCAGGTCGAAGCTCTACGGCCGTAAACTATAGTATACGTCGAAATACATATCCATTCCAGATAAAATACGACGTCATAATCCTTCTCCACGATAGACATCATCGTATTTCGTCGTAAACAGCTCGTATTTTGACGTATATTACAGTATCCATCATCATAAACTGTAGTATACTGCCATTTATCGCTGTAGTAATCATTGTCCTGAGTGTAAAACAGTTCGGAGAGAGTTCTGCTGGAGAATTTTTGAGATGATCGAGATCAAAATTTGGAATTTTCAGAAAATGACGGCTTACTTTTTCTTTGTTGGTCATTATCGCTTATAATACAGCAGATTGAAATAGTGCTTTCATTTCTTTCCCATCTTCCATTCCTACGAACGAAAGATGGGAAAGAAATGAAAGCACTGTTTCAATCTCCTCTAATGACAACTGGGTCTAAAAGTCAGCGTCTATATTCGACATTAACAAGCACGACAACGCATAAATCGATTTTTCTTGTAAATTAAGTCTCTTCTCTATTAGAGATCTGTCTCAGTAATTCTAAGTCCTATCTTGACCAACCTTAGAGCAGAGGCGGATCTAGAAAAAATTTTCGGTGCTGGCGGATTTGCACAAAAGAGCAATACAATCGATGAAAAGTTCTATGCGCTCGGCACGTAGCACAAGAAGGAGAGTATAATAGTATGAAATCAAAAATTTCGGTGCTGGCGGCTGCCAGCACTTACAGCAACATAGATCCGCCACTGCCTTAAAGGGAATACTGACCATGTCTAAGTGATGACGAAATTGTTTTCTCAGCTTTATCTATCACCGTTCGTGCGATGTCGCCACTCATACTGTTTTTACTGGTAAATGGTATTTTGATAAACCAATTTTCTTAGAGTCAGACAGTCTGACCCTGACTATGCCAAAGTCATAAAATAAGTGTAACATTGGATCAAAAGACTATTTTTATAGCACGTAGTATTTTCTTTGAATGCATCAAAAAGATAAAAATAAATTTTTACACCTCGTATGTCTTAAAAGGTAATGCATATAGATTGAATTCTTTTAATTGTCATAATGGATCTTCTACATATTCAACTGATTCGAATGCCTTTTTAACCAACGCATTCAAACAATTTTTCATGCGTTCAAATACGTTAAAAGATGAACGTATTAATTTTTAAAGTCTTTAGAATTATTGAAACGATAAAATTATGCTTTTAAGGTGTTTGAACGCGTGAAAAATTGTTTGAATGCGTTGGTTAAAATTTCAAATGAGTTGAATATATTAAAATACGGTAGGAAAATTAAGAAATTTAAGATTCCTCGACGCATTATTTATTCGGATATTCAGAGGTATTAAAACTTTTTTCTATTAATGCAATGCATTCAAACGTATTAAAGATAAAAACTGTCAGTTTTAACATGTTCATTTTAACGTGTTATTGTAACAAGAAACTGAATAAATAGTCAAATATAAGAGATAAATGTAAAGAAACGAAAGGAAAATACGCGTAAATTGCACAAGAAATAATGTAAATATACACAACCATGCTTGGTTTAGAATAAAAGCGATCACCTCTTTGAATCTCAAGGAACGTTTGCGTTTGGAAAAACTCATTTCTTTCTGGAAACTGGAAGAAAAGATGTTTGAATGCGTTCAGAATGAAACATCTGGATGTCTCGAAATGTGTCTGGTTATAAACACGTTTTGGGTGCGTTTCGAGGCTCTCGGATATTTTATTCTATATGCGTTCAAACGCGTTTGAGACAAAATTTTTACATAGGACGTGTAAGGTGATTGCACCACCTTCAAATGTTGTTTTTTAAGCTCTTTTCTTTTATGGACTGATGATGGGCTTCAAGAGAGTGAAAGCCATTTGCCTGCATCATTTATTTCATCAAACTTTATTTGAAAAATAGTGCACTGTATTTTCTTTTGAGATGGATTGTGGTTAGTCAAAAGATAGCAAGGAAGAAATAACTTGTTGTTCAAACTTTTACATATATAAGTGAAATTAAACTGTTAGTTTATGACACGATTGTATCTGATGGGCTCTCGTTATAATATATCGCTGCTATACCTTTCTTCGCTTAATTTTAGTGAATATAGATAGTTTATATATTAACAATATAATAAACCATGTTGACAGACTTATTTGTAAAGTATTTCATTCGTCACCATTTATTTTGTTCATCATCAGTTTTAATGATTTATCTGCTCTGCCTTTGAAATCTAAGATAATTTAATAGTTCAACCTATTAATATATGATTTTTTATTAAATGTTGTTTATTCGAGCTCAGATATACTTATTTATTAATTTAAATCAATTCGATACTTTAACTCCATTGATTTTTTCTACAAACATGCGTATTTGCCCGACATCGACCATTTAAGAGATTGGTTGTGGTGGGTTTCTTCAGTCTAGTTCTAATACACATACAGCTGCTACTTCATTTTGTATTTTAAAATCTACTCTCAAATTCTTGTTAATAATTTGGTACAATAAATGTCTGAATTCTTTGATTTAATAGGACATAGCCATATGATTAGGTTTTAGCAGTAGCATTAATCACCTGATCTCTCGCATGGATCTTAAATGTTTTGAATAATTAAAATGCTTTTAGTTCATCTGATCTATATCCATTTTCAAATCAAATACTTTTTTTATATTGAAGATGGAACACTGTTTTAAGTTGCACTATATATATATTATGTGCTCATATAATCGTACAGTATTATTTGTACCACAAAAGATTTTCTTAGTGCCAAATATCAGGAAAGAAATTCGATTTAGCTACAAAAAAAGATAGTCAAGTAGAATTGATGTGCTTATTTAGTGATCTGATATTATGTATAAGGGATGATAGTTCAAAATTCATCGGTTGGAAGTTAGATTGTAAAGATGTTTTGTTTTATTACATATCGATTCATATATAAGAAAACAAAGACAACAATGTATATTTATATACTGGTTTTTATAAAGAGATGACTGGTTCACAAACGGTTATGGCTGTTTGAAAACGTTGTGCTAAATCGGTAAAGAAATAATTTATTGCCTTGTTTTGCGCACATTGTGAATCATGCTGAATTAAATCATGTTGATATCGATCCAAACATTTTGTTGAATGTAAAAATTCTCTAAAAAAATCAGTAACAAAGTAGTAGTATTAAATATATTCTTTTTTTATCAAATAAATAGATAAATAATAATCAGTTAGATATTTACTTGCAATGTGTTGGGAATGAATCATCAAATGAATATGAACACCGTTCCAAAACATGGTGATTCAGACGTGCAGGATAGCAATCTTGGTGATCTACAATGAGATAAAGCATTTAGGTAAGGGCGATACAATGTTGACGAAACGTTGACATCAATTTCTATCCAACAAACCGCATTATCTTTTTGGCATAATATCAATTTATCCTTTTAATTACTCTACGAGCATCATCTATACGGCCTGTCCCGCTAACGGTCAATCTGCATGATCAAAGTTGAATTTGAAATTTTTCAGATTCAAGATGGCTATTTTGTAAAGCCCGTTCTATAAGAATATGAATTTTTTTTCATCCCTTCATTTTGAGGAAGAACGAGAGCTCGAAATATTTTCTAGTCGTGAATCTTATAGTTGTGTTTTTAATCATATGAAATAGGAGATCATCAGCAGACCGTCCCAAATCGTTTTATGATGAATCTATAGCGTGAAAAGAATCTTCAGCAAATGAACTTTATTCTAGACTGGTTACTAAGGCTTCTTCTTTTTTCCTGGTGCAAACCGGCCGTCTGAAAACTTCATCAAACGAAGAATGAGTGCGTTACCATTTAGCTCGTTTTTGCATTTTGTGCCCTAGTGTGTGCGATATTTTCAGAGAGAACTATTGATCTATAGCTAACTTTTGACGGGCTATCGGATGTAGGTCTTAGAATTTTTAATTTGTTCCTCTTGGGAAATAAATGGTAAGGGATTCATACGAGTTTTTTACTGTCAAACAGTTATTTGGGCTTTTGGCCAAACAGTGGTGTGTCCATTTAGGCTTTAACTTCACACGTATACGTAACTCAATGTTCTCTACAAACTGGCTGTAGTTTTTCAGAAGTGTGACATTTCTGGACTTTGGGTTTTGCAGGAGGTTTGCAGAAAACTTCCGCGGAAAATTCATCCTTACTCGGCATCTTTTTGATTCGTTGCACTCAAAGAACACTTGAAATGAAATCGTTCGCGTGAATCTGAAGTATAGCGGGATGCTCCTGGCTCATTTCTGACGTTTTATAGTTGATCTCGCTCTAAACTAGTACCTGTTCTTTGCACTTAATTACATTCCGGATGCTTGTTACCTATAACTTTCAGATTTTGAGTATCTATTCTTCTTCCTGTTGGCTATATCTCTATCTGATCGATTTCATTCATTTATTTGTGTCATGGCTCTCACGCTGGCTCAAAAACAAAAACGTCATCGTAAAAACTTGGTAAAAAAGGCTTAAATGGCGTCTCAAAAGGTAAAAATGCTGTCAGAATGAAAGCATTTCATAAAAGCATTTCATAAAACTTTAACTAAGACAACACGAGCCAATTATTTGGAAGCCCATGTGGGGTCACAATAACGTTATAAAGAAAGAAATAATTCGAAACTAAAGTATGTCTCTGAAATAACGATCACCATCAACTCACTGCCGATCTGCATGTTCTTTTGGAAGAATAAACGAAAATTTACCTCTACATTTGTCGTGAGGTCTTTATACATCGGTGGAATAAAGTTCTGATCCACAAAACTTGAAACTTAGAGAAATAAAAAGTTTCAGCTGAGCGCAATATTTTGATGAAAACTACTTATAGAAACAAGATTTCGAAAACTTTTTTAGCATCGTAAAGTCTGTTGTCTTAGCTACACGTTCACGCAAAAGAGCTTTCCTCACAATGGGAGAATTCGCAGGAATTTTAACTCTTTTGTATTGTCCTAATGGTATGGGGCCTTTTGAATCACTGCGTTACCGCTGTTTTCGGTACCCCTAGAATCATCACAGTAAGGCCAACAGTAGGTCTTACAATTACCTAACTACACTGTAAGTTTCAATACTTTGTCACTTAAGGTTGCTGACTTATGGCACGTTAAATATGGGAATGCATTACCTGCGCACAGGCCGAAATCTATACTATGATATAAGTAAAGTGCCCACAATTCAAAATCACAGTGATATTTGTTTTGGCATTATTATACATATTCAGATTCAGCTTAATGAGCTGATTACGAATAATACCTTCCGAGTCTTCAAAAGCCAGTTCTTCATGGAGAAAAACTCAAATTACTGAGAGGACCTCAAAAATACAAAAAACCGTCCTCCATGATGAAATTGACTTTTTGAGCTCGTCTTGCAAG
>CAJNOQ010003807.1:0-19085 GCA_905250885.1 Didymodactylos carnosus
AAAATACTAAAAGGATATGTAAGATAAAATTAAAAAAACATCTTCATATACCTGTATATAAATGTATGTTCCATCAATGACCAACACAAGCGTATCATTTCCTCCACCCATGAGTTCACGTGCTATTATTGTTGTATGATTATCTATCATCTGACGACGAGTAATATGTGAAATTCCCAGGTGGTACGGAACGAAATCTTTCATTATTGCTTTACGAGCAGTTTCTTAAGACTATCCCATATATCATTTTGTAGCCCGTGAAGTTCTCTATCGAATCGTATATGAAGTAGAGTGGTTAACGACCAGATAAAGCAGCTTTGTGGATATGAATGACCTTGGGCTGCCGGCGTGGTCGTATGCTACCGAGTATTTCGAATCTTGGCCTTACCCCGACACAACTTCTTAAGACTATCTCATATATCATTTTGGTAGCCCGTTAAATTCTCTACCGATATGTATATGAAGTGGACTGGGTATGGACCGAATAAGGTAACGTTTTTGAGATGAATGACCTTGGCGCGCCGATTTTACTGAGGTGCTACCGGGTATTTCGAATTTCAGGCGACGGAATTTCAATTTGTTCTGATGATCTTCTAGACTGCTTTGTAGTCCGTGAAATTCTCTATCGAATGGTGTATGAAATGGACTGGTTAATGACCGAAGAATGGAGAATTTTTGACATCAATGACCTTGACCCGCCGGTTTGCTGAGTTGCTAACGAGTATTTCCAACCTTGGACTACTCGGACACAGCTTCTTAACAATATCTCATATATCATTTTGTAGCCCGTGAAATTCTCTATCGAGTGATGTATACTAGTTGATTCTTCCTGTAGGGGAAAGAGTTAGGCGAATTAAATTGCTTTGGGCAATTTCGTTTAAAGCAAGAAGGTTTTAGTTTGGCAAAAGGCTTCCAGGGGCGTTGGAAAGGATTTTGATTGTCTAAAAATATGATAGGTTTAATGGGCAAGAAAAACTGCATCAGATGAGTTACTGCATAATGGATTTGGTAGTGGGCCGATTTGCGGTCTTATCGTCCCCCGTCCTTTGTAGAGGAGTAAACGAGCTACTGATTGCTAAAAAAGAATCTTTCGAAAGAGCTTTCCATTCCTCAATAATTGTGTTTTATCGTCCTGACGCTGTGACAGTCGCTTTTCCCAACAAAGTTTGAAGCACTAAACATTGCTCAAAGGATTTCATTTTCATATTAGACTTAGTTTTAGGCATTTGATATAGACTAAGGTGAAAATAAAGCTGAAAAAATGTTTTCACTTTCTTAGAATTGTGTGAGAATCTTAAAACTTAAAACTTTATCAAAAAGCTTGTTTTGAATCTAAACTTCAAAAGAAACAGGGCGTTGCCGAGCCCTGGCCCAACTAATGAGACTCTTGAGCAAGGTCGAAACCAACTTTTGGTTGAAAACGCTTCTTGCAAGCAGAATTTGGTTCAGAGTGTTTTTAAAAATACTTTTTGCCTCAAAAGTCCATAGGACAGGTCAAAGCGGAATAACTCAGTCAAAACTGAACCGAAAAGCTTGACAAAATTCTTTTTTAGATACATCTTGATGTACTCTCTCGACTGACATCAAAATCGACGTTATAAGTAGAAATCTAAAAAAATTCATAAATGCTTAAGAAGAAAATTTCAGACAGGAGTGTGTTTTTAATGCTTATTCCGCCGCTGATTTTACGACTCTTTCACTAAGCTTTGGTTTTAACAGCACTTTGATTTGTATGCATTTGATTTACAAATAATGTATGTGTGATAATGATCATCAAAATAAGACCACATACGTCCTAAACCATTGTTTGTATTGACTTTTTGATCCATATCATTAACACTGGGAACATACCAATCACCCCAGCCAGTGGACCATTTAACTTGATAGGCAGCAATTTCACCACATTTAATTACAAAATCAATATTCAAATCTAATCCAGCTAACCACCAACGTTGATCACCAAGCGGTGCTTCATTTGTAACTGTTGTACAAACGGATTGTGCAGTAATATCGAAACAACCCAGATTGCCGCTGCTTTGCTGTGCACAATTGCCTGGTTGTTGACCACTGACAATTGGAGCTACATAGCATAACAGGACGACCATTGTTGCAGCTACCATTTGTAAACTGTTTGTTGTGCTTGCCATGGTAAATCGAATCTTGTTGCCTTGCTATAGATGATCGGATAGCAACTTACTTACTGTGTTTTTGGGATTGAGTTTGTTTGAGTGAACGTTTGTTGTGAAGAGCATAAGCCAGTTCTTGTCTATTATATACCATACTTATTTCCGAACTTTCACGCCAAAGAAAGGAAAATTAAAGGTATGCGTAATATATAATCTTTACACCTGTAACTTCATTACCTGATAAACAACTAGTCGCATCTTCAACGTCAATACCGATCAACACTTTTGTTACTACCACCGCCACTACCTCTCCTGCCAATTCCACTAACACCACTGCCACCGCCACCGCCACCATTTCTTAAAACACATTTCTACCGTTTGCCATCTTGGTAATTTGATCACCCTCAAAAGAGCATATGTTGAAGCACGTTAATTCTTCGTAAGTAAGGCGTTATAAACGTATATTAAAGAGTGCAACAAGATAAAAAGTCGTAGAAAAAGGAAGAGAAATTACGAAAACCCTTTGCATAAAATTAAAGAGATATTATCTTATAGTAGCGGTTCTTTTTAGAACCTTTTTCGTTTAGGTTATCAGGAGGTGTCTCCGGATGCCACAAGTCTTTTTGGTACTTTTTCGTGATATCCTACCTTTGTGTAAAATAAATCTATCTATCTATCCGCGTAATAGCGAGATAAGAAGGTCAGCGGGCGACACTAGTGGCATTCCCGTTTCATTTTGCTGAAATCTGATCGCGAACACAATTATGTCTCGTATAACGAGAAAATGCTGATCTTGGCAAAATAAAATCGCGATCTTATAATTGTAACCGCGTTCTTGATCAAATCAGTAATGAGATCCCGTTCCAGCTGGTGTTTCAAACGTGTGACGGGATCACGGTAAGATTACAGCAAGGTTTTTCTTTCACACACCGTAGAGGAAAATTTTTCAAATTAATTATTCTTTAACTTCCGCAGACTTGGTTTAGGCTGTTTCTTGAAACAGTAAGAAAGCGGAAATATAAATTCCCATTAAATAAATCGTTGCACGAAGCTGAATCAAACACACTGACTTCATATTTTTCTCTTCCTCGTCTGTATAATGTTTTTTTTATTTCGTCTATCTGTCGAAAGAAGAAAAATAGATAGACAGTGTGGGTATATTATCGTCCACTGTGTTTATCCTTCGTTCTCTTTTAACGTATATAACAGATACAGATGAATACAATTCAAGTAGTCATTTCTTTACTTTTTGCAAGGGTGCAAAGAGCGTTTCATTCAAATTTATCCACTTCTTTCGATTGGTGAATAACACAATAAAACTCAAAGAGTGTTTTCTGTCCGTGTTTATTTTGTTTTGTTGTAGTTAATCGAAACAGCCTAACTATTTGACTGTTGTCATTGGTACGTGCACAGCACTTTTCTGGAGCAGAAGCGAGTTACTTTTTGGCTCAAAGATGTACTATTTTCTTCGTGACAGTTTTAAACTCAAAAGAGAATATTCTTCCTCAGACAACGCTTCAAACCTAAAGTCTGTCAGATGCTATGCCGATCGAAATAAATTTTTGTAAATGAATTTTACGTAGACGACGCCTTTCAAAAGATAACAGTAACTTAACGACTTGCAATTTTTACTTATTTTCTTCAGCTGATTTTCTGTAAAGTTCTTTTTTTATATACTGTACTGAAAAAAATCACTCGAGTTTCGTACACCCAGTACGGAACGAAACCCTTTGGTCTTTTGAGCGCGAAGTGCATTTAGAAGTCCTTTAGTGATGTTTTTCTTTGAAAAAACTCAGATTTCCTGTTTACTTTCTTTGTTTACAGTGTTACTTTTGGTTATTGCTTACTTTCAGATATATTTTGTTTATTCAACGACGACTTACATTATGACTTCAACGGATCACATCCTGAAGATAAGACCAGTAAGATGTGATCCGTCAAGTTTGATGCTTAAGTTAATAAGCAGTCTATTCCAGCTATTCTAACATCTCTCACCACATCTGCCTTTAGCTTGATCGAAAAGTCAATAATCGTACTGTTTTCCACAACATTGCATCTTGTAAAACAGCGATAGAATTTTCTATTGCTATTGAAAAGAAGAAAAACAACAGTGTTTTTTCCTGATGTTTTATTCTCACTCTACACCAAAAATGGTAGCGGGTCTAACTAACTATTATGTAGGATACATTGCAGCATGACCACGGTATCGGACTATATAGCGATAAAATTAGTGATCGTCACAGTCCTCGACAGGAATTAAATTTATCGAGACGCCACGTCAGACCGCCACACGGAACTTTATCGTGACATATCGCGCGATATAAAGGTTTCGCTTTCCGTCCCGACAGATTATTATCTCGATAAGATGCTTTATCGCGATAATGGAGATCTTTATTTCGATAAAAATTTCATCGGGGACAGAAACCGATAACTTCATTCCGCGTGGTATATGTTATGTCAGTCGTTACTGACATAAGTCATGACTCTCCCAAATAGCATTCTCTCTGTCATCATTCCTTCTCTTATCATAGCTACATTCATTGTGTTCAGATTCTTTTCTCTCTCTCTCTCTCTCTCATGTCTATTATTGTGAGGTTTTCTCTACAAGAGGGAAGTTTTTTGTTTTTTCTGATTCTATTGTTGGAATAAAAGGAGATGTGTATAACAATGGTGCACTAGCCGAACTGATACCACAGTATTATTCATTAATTCTATGTCAACGCGAAGTGGACGAATATACCGACATCTACCCACAGCTGTAGAAGCTACACAATCCATTACCAATAATACTATCACAATGACCAACACTGATGATTTAATGTTCGATGCCATCATTAAAGATTTTCCAAAATTTTCTGGTCAGAAGAACGAAAATATTGATGACTGGTTACGACTGTTACATGAAAAATTTTTTGCATTAAATTTCGATGAATCACAACAACTTAAATGGTCAGTACAATTTCTAATTGGTGAAGCTTTAAAATGGTATCTGACACAAGTAGAGCACATAACCACATGGGCTGCTTTTAAAGCAGCAGTGCGTGCCAATTATCCACCACCACCAGAACCTACTCGTACCGCCATTTTTCAACAATTATTAGCCCGAAAACAACATCATGATGAGAAATTTATACAGTATTATAGTGATGTTAAAAAATTATGTCATAAATATGATCCGAAATTATCATCTGAACAACAATTAGATCTACTTAAAAATGGTATGAAAATCTCTTTATTAGAAAAAATTAGTGGTCTAGGTGTAGTTACACCTGAAAAATTATTGGAAATAGTACAGCTGTACGAAGCTGACCAGCAATTAATTGATTCTCGTACGTTGCAAACAACGTCAGATTCTACTACTCTTGCCTTATAATCATCCAGTATCTATCCTGTCTCTTCTATTCAACATCCGTCATTTACATCATTATCGCCGCCCTATCCTTCTTCATCGTCACAATATTATTCACATTTTCGTTATCCAACATCCAATTATTCGTCGGTCTCGCCAGTTCGTAAACCATACGCACCAGACACAAGAAATCGTTCGAACCTTTGCTATGTGGTCAACCGGGACATTATGCTCGCGGCTGTTTAAACAAATAACGGGGTTTCCAGATGGTGATGCCCCTGATTTAGAATAAAACCCATCTTTAATATTTATTTACTTGTAAATAACCGTTTCGTTCACGCTCTAGTCGATACTCGTGCCACCACTTCTCTTATTCAAAAATCCTTATTATCTAAGCTTTATCGTTCTCCACGTATTCAACCAACATCAATATCTGCAAAACTAGGCGACGGCACCACCTCGTTGAAGACTGGCTACGTGAGCCTTCCAGTTACAATTAATAACATTAAGACTTTTGTTAAAGCTTTAGTCGTTGATTCATTAACGTCGGAATTTATCTTAGGCAATGACTGGAGACAGACGCATAAAGTACATATTTTAGATGATCGCTTAACTCTTCGTCATCATGGCTTGCAAACGTCCGTTCAGTTTGAACCTAACGTACCTGTACCCGTTCGTCTTACATCTACGATTCAACTACTTCCACGTGAAAAATATCTAGTAGCCGTTACGTTGCCGACCTTCGGTGCCACCACAGTTTATTTTAAATCTAATTCTCAGCTGCAGTTCAATAAAAACGTTATGCTGTCGGATGGTTTATTGAATGTTAAGAATTATAAAAGTGCTTTAACAGTATACAATCCTTCTTCATTTCCTCGCACATTACCAATACATTACAATTAACACAGTATTAGGTAATGCCACGTTTCTTGACACAAGATAATCTCGATTTCACTCTGTTACCGAAGTTCCATCGTTCGTAAGTGCTATTAATACGCCTGTGGTCCTTTCGCACATTTCTACTGAACCTTCCGTGCCATCGCCAACACTTCACATACCGTCACAACATAATACGCTTCTCGATACGGTATCTCGTCTCACCGTCCACCTTCACGTCGATACAAAAATACCGAACGTGAACCATTTGCCATCTATTATTGCCTTTCCAAGCTACGTGATTACATTGGCACTTACAACATTGTTATTGAAACCGATTATAAGCCAGCAGTCAACTGTCATAAACAATCAATGAATAATAAACGTGTTGATAACTGGTTCTTGAAAATCCAAGACATGCTCCCGCAAGTGGACATGAAATATATTCCAGGATCAAAAAACGGAGCGGCAGATGCATTATCTCGTTCATCGAATTTCTTTCTTGATGTTGATGGCTCCACAGAAGGCGACGAATGGCATGAACCTCTCATTAAACCTCCGCGTACTCTTCGTCAAATCACAACCGACCACCCTCCAAAATCTTCACTTCTTCACGCCGTCATCACTCGATCATGGCTCAACAGACACCTCCAAACCCGATGTCGGCACCGTCCCCGACAACCCTCTCTTCGATGGCACCACCATTGTCATCTCAAATTCTCGATTTTAGTCATGATAAACTTCGCGCGGAACAACAACATGATGCGATAATCGTCAAAAAACCACCCGGTCATTTACAGCCTATTCCACCACCCAATGAAGTATTTCAAGTGATTGGCCTGGATTGGTGGGGCCTAGCACCTGAAGAGTGCTAGGCTGGTCTGCCAATGGCAACAAATATGTGTTAGTTATTACAGATTTTTTATCTAAATATGTTATTGCCGCTGCTTTACCAGCAAGTAATGCTGCTAACACCGCCAGAACTCTACTGAAAGACTTCATCTTGCATCACAGTGCTCCCGATTGTGCCATCACAGATCAAGGAACTCATTTCGCAAATGAACTTATCACTGCTTTCACCCAAATGCTTGGAACAAAGGATAGCTTCTCCACTACATCTCATCCACAAACAAATAGACAAGTAGAAAGGTTTAATGCTACATTTTGTCAACAACTATCAAAATATTGTTCATCAAATCACGAAAACTGGGACCATTACTTGAAATATATAATTTATGCGTACAATAATACCAAACATGCAACCACCAACTATACACCTTACGAAATTGTGTTCAATCGTCATCCTCGGTTTCCTTTCGATCAACCGCAACAAACTTTTCGCTTTTCTCGTGCAAATGATTACTGGTTGCGAATCACTACGTATAAAAATTTATACAAAATGTTATTAAAGCCAATATTGCTGAACAACAACGTCTGGCTAAAACCGGATCTGATAAAAATCGTTCGCATCCATCGTATACTGTCAATGAGCTTGTGTGGTTACAAATATTAGGTTTTCGATCAAAATTCGATCCTCGTTATACAGGACCATTCGTTATCGTGAAAGTCCTATCTCCAGTAACTTATCAAGTATTACATCAAAATGATCATTATGAACAGATAGTACATGTAAATAATCTACGTCCTGTATATGAACGTGTCTTCTAGCTAATCTATATCGAATCTCTATTCACGGTCCTGGGCTATCTCAAGGATGGTGGCAGCTCCTGATTATTATGGACCGGTGTTGCGTTTTATTCTAGTTTTATTCGTTTACTTTTCCTTTTATGTTCACATGTGCTTTTAATTTTAGCAGCCCCTCTTCTGTTTTGGAATATATGTATCCTTTTTCTTATCTCGATTATTGCAGTCATTCTGCCTTTCAATTTTCACGTGTACCTATGCTTATTATCTTAAAACACCGAGGGAAGTGTTATGTCAGTCGTTACTGACATAAGTCATGACTCTCCCAAATAGCATTCCCTTTGTCATCATTCCTTCTCTCTGTCATAATTTCTTCTCTTATCATAGCTACATTCATTGTGTTCAGATTCTTTTTTCTCTCTCTCTCTCTCATGTCTATTATTGTGAGGTTTTCTCTACAAGAGGGAAGTTTTTTGTTTTTTCTGATTCTATTGTTGCAATAAAAGGAGATGAATATAACAGTATATCGCGATAAATTTTTTCATAGCGGTTTAACGTGGCGTCTCGATAGAGTTAAGACCTATCGAGATATAAGATACAAAATATCGCCTCTAATCGCGATATTTTATCGAAAAAAACCTCGTGGGTGGTTTGTCTCCATTTATTTCCATAGAGAAAATCCTTCACTGTAAAGATAGTCTGATTATTGATATAAACTAGCACAAGATTGTCGTAATATACTTTGCCTGTCGAAATGTTGCACTCTATCGAATGAGTTCATTATTGTGAAAGAGCGTTTCCAGTAGCTGGAAGTATTTAAAAGACATGAAAAGTTCCATAAATGGAGTCGCTGAAAATCAGGTTTCGGCTTTCTCTAGCTTTTTCATTGTCACATCATCTAGTTTTTTCTCGAATATATTGAAACAAGTTAGTTAGATCTGATGAGGGATCTGTGGTATTTTTCTTTCAGTGTTTATTGCGCTATTGTTTATAAAATGATAATTAGGTTTTTTTCGTGTATATTTTATTGTAGATGTCTTCTACTATGAGCGACTTCGGTAAAATTCTAATCGAGAATATACGAGAAGCTGCGAACATCGAGCTTAATTTGACAAGTATTTTGTCTCAAGAAGAAGTAAAATGGTTAGACAATTATCTTGAGTCATGTGGCAGTGATCCTAACATGTTATTCTTTGGAATGTTTCCAATAATTGCTCATTTTTCCAATCGTAGCCATTACTTGGATTTATTCTATAAAGCAAACACATTTAATTTGTGTTCTGTTATGACAGGACCATCAGGTAAGAGATGGAGAAAGGAAAAGAAAACATTCCTTTTTTGTCTTTTTAACCTATCCTAGGTTCGATGAAATCAGCTAATATGGAAATATTGAATGAAGCTGTGAAGAGGATCGAACGACTGTTTGGCGGTCATTATAGACGATAACAAATGATTGGTAAAAAAGAAGTAATGACTGGCTCAAAATTATCCAATATAAATGGATTATCATTACGTAAAGAACTAGCCACTGGTGATAAACTAATATTAAGTGATGAATTAGATTCAGCATTTTCAAAATTGGGTGTTTTTGATCCAAAGGAAAAGGCCGAAGAGAGTTCACTGTTATGTGAACCATTCGATCGAATTCGAAATAACACAAGACGAACAGGGTCGACAGTCGATTATATCGAAGACGCCAAATTGTCAATATTAGGTGCTACCACTGGCATGCGGTATAATCGTGTCTTACAACAGTTTAGCTAAAATGACGGTCTTCATGGAGTGCATAATCGTATGACATATTTTGCAGTATCAGATGAAAAAGAGGCAACACGTCCTCAACATATAAAAAAACGAGAGTCAGTATCATCAACAGCATCCTTTGCTCACATATTTGCTGTATGTCATCTATTTGGCGATATCGAATATCAGTTTCGAGATGAGTCGGGTATGTAAGAAGAAAAAAGAATTCTGTTTACATATATTTATGTTTCTACATTTTAGATGATGAATCATTGATATTAAATTCGCAAGAGCAAACACTGAATTCACAGTCGAATGCTCGTTATTATACATTTAATAAAACAGCAGATTTATATGAGCAAAGGAAAAAATTGACCGATCAACATAGCCGAAATTTTCATGCAAAAGTACCACAGCTGTTCCCTCGCTACTGTACGGGATTTCGGATATTCAAAAATGTGATTCGTGTTTTATCTGCCGTTGAGCAATACGTCATATTCGAAGACAGGCACAACGAATTTCGACAAACAGACGAAAATTTTATCATACAAGCACAATTAGCTATCAAACGTCTGTTTTTGGATGATAAAATCGAAAGAAATGAGCAAAAAAATGCCCATTCTGTACATCGAATTCGATACCTGTTTCGCATTATAGTCATATTACGAACACATATTCAAAGTTAGTTTGAAACTGTTTGATTTAAATCCCATGTCAACATCAATAAAAGGAAGAACAAATGTATTGTCAACACAACACGCAAATGCACGAATTATTCTTCTGTCTCGTTATAATGTATTTAGTCGGGCAGCATTTACTGGCAAAAATCCAAAGAATCTTACCGTTAATGGACCATTTATCATCAAGATCACAAATTTGATGAGGGTATAAAAGAATTAGAACGATCCAAAAAAAATTGAAAAATTTACGGGTCGTCATCGTATCCGCCCAAAAGTGAGCTATCGTTAAAGTTTGTCACACATTTAGCGTGTGATCGAAAATATATACGAGAATATCATAAATATGAAGATGATCCAGAAATGAGATCACAAATTGGTATATTAATTACTGATGGTAAAATTAGAACAACAAATGTCGATGGTGAGATACAATATGAATTGGATCCCGACTATAATTTAATAAATCATCCCACCAAATCACTATTGCCGATCTCAGCTCAAGCACAGCTATCATCATTCGTGAATATAGCACGATCAACCACAATGATTGAAGATGTATTGACTTCACCGCTAATGAATGCTGCAACAGCAGACAAACAACCAACTGAAATAACAACATTTGTAAGGGAAGCACATCTACAGAGTGAAGATATTGAATTGGTTAAAATAGTAGACGATACATGCAGCAATCAAGCAGGTACGGGACCCTTGCTTTTAAATGCACATAAGCTATTTCTTATCTATTTTAGTTATGATTGGTTCATCAAAAACAAAATTTGGCTAATAGAAATGGCTTTTGAAACTATAGAATCAGCAGCGGCAGCGAACGATCAAGAACGTAATAATCCCAATAAAACACGCTAAATGGGATACTTTTCTTTTAGTTTTCTTTATTGTTTATTATAGATTCGAATGATAATTATTCGAATGAGACGGCTGAAAGTGTATCTGTGCATAAAACAAACATGCGATCTCAACAAGCAATATCACCGTCGAGTTCATCATCATTCGCTGTCGATCAAGACCGATTTACAGATACAATCTCCGATTCAAACGTACAGCAACCACGAGTACAAGCTTTCTCATATTAAGAACAAGACGATCACCCAGTACAAATCCTTCGCGAATCTAACAAAGGTAATTTCATCGGCTATAGTACTCATTACTTTTGTATTATTTATTATTATGAGTGTTTAGTTTAGATTTTTGTTCTATTTATTTCAGTTTTGTCAAATGAAATTTCAGCAGCAATGGATCAAGAAGCCACCGTATTATCACCGTCTCCAACAAAAACAAGTACTACAAATAATAAACAAGAAAAATCATCACTGACTACAGATGACAACAACAATACTATCTCGTTCGAAAAGATTATCTCCTGTTGCCAGCGTATTCTGTTATCAAGCAGTTGTCTAATGACAGAGACAGATATAGCAAGCGTATCATCGCATTCAGATAATGGCAATCGAAATTCGGCTATCAATTTATTATTGAGAGATAGACTGCTCAAACAAGATTACTATTATTCAAGAAAATCAAATTCGTCGACTTTTAGAAAACATTTAGGATATATAAAAACTTGTCCCAATGAAGATATAACATCGCTAATGAATTTTTGTGAAAAATTAAAGAGATACTCAATCTCGTATGAACAATTTTTACAATCGTTGACACCCCATAAAAATTTAATCTATTAATTGTTACAATAACGGACACCCCATAAAATATGACGAGAACGACGCACCGGTCATCGAATCCGTGAATGTTCATTCGAGAACGTCGTATGGTTTATCTGAATCATTTGAGGCCATGATAAATACAAACGCGTTTTATCGAAAGTATGTAAAATTTGAAAGTGATCAAGTTATTCGACCTACATCATTGGCGTTGTCTGATTTATCGAGTAACGGTAAGTGTGCAATTGGAAATTTGCACGTACATCCTTTTTTCACTCTACTTTAGCTGTCGATACATTTTATTCTGCCCAGAAGAGATAAGTAACGATGGCAAGTGCGACGAGTATCGGGACATCTAAACGAAAGAGAATAAATTGAAAATAATTTTAATTTTTTTGTTTCCGTGGGTAAATGTATATTCTCATCCATATCATACCAAGATTTTTAATTTTTTATATAAGCCAATTGTGATAAACTACTAGTAGAAGAGAAAAATTAATAATTCTCAACTGAATTCGGTATTTCTAGCATACTCTTATTTGTTTACTCTTATTTAACCTCACTAACCATTGCTTTACGGTCTGCCAACATGTAATTTCATTTTTTTATTTCTATGTTTGTGTACATATTATGTCAAGCCAGTTCAAGATTATGGCAAAGGCCGGCTAGTATAGGAATAATTGCTTATCTGTATATGTCTTCCTCATATTTTCTGAGTTTAGTTTTGTTTATTTATTTTATTACTGTTATTATCTGTTTTAATTGAGTTCCTATGCAAGGAAATAATATTTCAAGCGACATTTATAATAAAGCAATATATAAGTATCTTGGTAATCTAAGCACGCAATAAACAGATGATTTTCTGGATTTCGTAATACATTTAGAAAGCCTGTTATGTTTGTGTCTATACATACTGATTGTGTGTTTAATATTTTTTCAGATCTCTACCCTATTACATCTAATAATTTGGCGTCTGTAGACGAAGTAGCCATGAATGTAGTAGCATCGGCCCCTTCGAAGTATATCGTCGAGGTCAATGACGATCAAAATGCAATTCTCTTATTGCTAAATAAATTGGTAATCAAACAGTTGAACGTTGTCTGGAAACTGTATGACGTTCTACCGGAACAATTGCCGAACAAAATCGAACATATTCGGCGTATCATGGAAGTGAACTTTGTTAGGCACTTCGATGCGATTGATGTACAATGTTCCTGTTCAATTTTTAAACATCAACCAAAAGTAGGTAGAGAGGCGTTTGGCTATGTAAAACAATGTTTTAAATGTGCTTTCCTTGTCTTTATTAATTTTAAGTTCAAAAAACAACTTTATTGTGACACGAACGTTGATGATATTATCAATACATACCGAAATCGCATTGATATCGATGATGCGGTAGGCCGGTATGAATAAGTTAAGAAATGCTGTTTGAAGATTTTCTGTCTAAAGTTTAGAAAATCGTCAATGTCATTAATTTATTACCATTTGCATTGGAATGTATAAAATGTGGACGATCAGTAGAAGAATTTTCATGCCATGACTCGACTCTGTTCGACTTAGCATCAATTAAATCTTGTACAATTTTTAAAGGAAGACGTTGTCAGTACGATCATTATCCGTGCTATTATCAAAATTGCTTAACCAAAGAAAAAGTTATTTCATTCGCAAAATTTCAATCGAGTCAATATTTACATTTCGACGGGCTCACTGTGTTTGATTTCCGATTATTCATGACGTATTCAGCAAATCTGATTCATTGTCATACAACGTTTAACGGCTTCTTCGATTCGTTCGATTTTATAATTCAATCAATTCAGGACAATCAAACAGACATCGATGATCTGTCTTTCACAAATCGAAGGAAAACATATTTACATCCACAGGTTTTTCAAAACAATTGGATCATTTATGAATTGTGTCGATTCCGTTTTATGATTAATAGGAATGCGTCATTTAAAATTCCAAAATTATATCAGAGTAAGGGATATAAACATTATTACAATAACCTATAGCAATTGTTTGTTCGTTTATATATAGAGAACTATGGACGAGACGAATATTTTCGGAAAAACGCCGAACTATTCTGTTCAATGTTTGTGGCATTTTGGACACGACACAAATTTATTTCATTCAAACAATGTGATGAACACTGTTCACGTGTATTCGTTTCCGATGGACATCAGAAGGCCGATCGTCTAGTATGTTCATTCAATAACGTATGTGAAGTTTCGATTGATGAACTTGGTCCTATTCTTCTTGGGTGCCCAGAGACACCAACACGAGATAAGAACAATGGTAAATAGTTTCCGAGTCTGTTTTCTATAATCAATATATTTATTTTTAGAGCAAAAACGAACCAAATTCTATTGTGAAAAACATAGATTGTTGTTCAATGCTAATGAAGACACAATATTATCATCGTCGCCATTATCCGGAAGTGCACTAGAACGGCCGATTTATGACAATCAAACCATTCAACAAAAAGCATTGATTCTAGAAGAAGAAGATAATCAATTTATTGAAAAATCCGATCAATGCAACGTCCATCGGGACGGGATGGAAGCTAGATCAAAATTATCTAGCTATGAGTTCGTTGCAACATTTCTCAATTGCGGAATTATTATTGGATTTGACGAACAACCCCGTTCAGTCCAAACGTTATGGTCCCTTACCGTCAGCGATGATGTACGATACAGCGTGTACACTCCGGCTCTTCATGGATAAATGGTATGAAACAGAACACTTTAAGAAGAGTGTACATTCGACGTTTTTCAAAACGATGTACTGTAAATCTCAAGTAAGAATATACTCAAGTCATTCTTGTATCCGAAGTCGACAATTTTTTATATTATTCTGTTTCATCTGAAAAATTGTGCGGGATCTCGCCTGGACATTATGGTCTCGCATCATCCGTCGTGAAAGAGTAAGTGCCTATACCATTGCACGTGGAAATCTAATTATCTAGCATTCTTTGTCTATTCTTTTGTTCTAGTGAAGCGAAACGATATTCAATCACGTTTTGTGCAATTGTGTATTTGTATTTGTGTGTTCAAACTTTCTTCTAAGAAGAATAAAAAATAGAGTATCAAAGAAGATGGTCGAATATATAGAGCAAAATTTGGAATATAAAACTTGGATATTTTTCTTCAATTTGGAGATAACTCGTTCAATAAATTAATTAGTTGTTAGAAAAGTAGATAGATAGAGGGAACTGTTGTTGTAATAAATCAGTTCAACTTCACTTGAACCGTTTTATATACCCTTTTAGTTGCTCTTACGTAAAAGTATAACGTCTTTATGGATAAAAGTTGAAGCATAAACAGTTTTGAAAACTTCTAGGCAATATTCTGTTTACCAACATAGTTTGCAGTCTCGCACAAAGTGATCTAAGGAAGAAAAAATATCTTAAAATATATCGTTCTAGGGACGTGACAATAGTAAAATTTAATGCAAAATCAGATTGAATAAACTTTCTCAAAATAGTAATGACACGTAGAATATCTGCTATATCACGTTTTACTTCTGCTACACTCTCCGTGCAGAAAAGGAACGGACCGAACATTTTTTGCATAATTTTTCAACCAAAAGAGCCAGAACCTTCCGGTTCTCAGCATTCTACAGTAGAAGGTTAAAAACATAGGCCTATACAAAAAAATTCAGAAACAGGTTTACAATGGTAAGCCGTTCGAAAATGTTCGAGCTTGTCGCTCCTAGGCCAAATAATGCATTTTGAATTCAGAGACGTCAGCTAGAACCGCCAGACCGTGCTCATTCAACCTATGTAAGTCAATCACAAGTATGTCTAAGAATGACTAACGCTCATTCTGCTCGAACTCAACTGTGAAATTAACAGGTTCCATACTAGATAAACATAACATGTATAGTACGTAAACGTCAAACAGTACAACAACTGAGGAGGGCGGATAGGGTCCTAAGAATTCCATAGACACATACAATATGTCTAACGTCTATGCGAATTCTCCTGGCAATTGCAAGAACTCCAGAATCCCAAACACACCGAGAATAATTAGCATGTAATGTTCTTCACTTCGCTGCGAAGCGGCTGTATGAACATTTTTTGCCAATTTGCCTTCGCTGCGAAGGAGTATTATGCATAATGTCTGTGTCACACTTCCTGATTTACTTGACTGATCAGATATAAGAGGTAACCAAAAATTCACAAACCTGTTGTATGTTGTTTTGGAGAAATGAAAAACGATAACTAAATTGACGGTGACTTGCTCGTTTTTGGTTACCTCTTATATCTGATCAGTCAAGTAAATCAGGAAGTGTGACACAGGAATCAAATTGTTCTTTACTATTTATCGAAATGGATTCCGTCAGAACTCGATGTTGTGCAACGATTTTGAAAAAAAACAAAGTATATCACCTATAGAATTGAAATCATTATTTGATGATATTGTTCTTGAATTGAATGACAACCCAGCTATGAATAATCGCTGCCAAATAGTTCATGCATTGAAAAGTGTACGCGGTTTAACAATAATTGGCCCGTTGATTGCAGACCATGAGCTTTATCATATTTTACGGAACACATTGAGTGATATATTGAATAAATGGCGGCATAAAAACAACAGCTTAAGTGGCCAAAACGAATATTTATTCGCGCAAATTAGTGATCTATTTTTAAAAATGATCAATCACCTGAAACATGCAAATGGATCACCATTATCGACATTTAAAACATGGTTATTGAATGAGATTTTTATGTAATCTATGGCATAATGCGTAGATCACATAGCTACCGATGGTTCGAAATATGTTGATGATGACAGAAACATGACAACTTTGAGCCTGTTGATAAGTTCATTACAATGGTTCCAACCTGGTAATAAAGAAATAAGAAACAATGTACATTTGTTGTTATTAATTAATCCAATTACTAAATGTCTTTGTTCGCACTATTATGTGAATATATTCAAACAACTTAAAATAGAATCTGATAAAAGACGTTCAGTTGAAGAATTTTTATTAGGAACATGCCCATGCTACTCTGCATGCATAGAGGTAAATCTCAAGAATTCAGAATGAATAAATTATGTGAATATAATATGTTAAATCAGTATGAAGACGTATATGACCCTTTCACATCGTCTATTGACAGATCGAAATTTTCTATAATGGAATCAGTACATGACATTACGGGAAAAGGAGCTCTGCAGGTCACATGTTTTATAAAAAACTTCAATTCAAATAGTCTAAAACTCAAAACTTAACTTGGTTTGCATCAGTTCAACGTGAAATATTCTCGTTGCTACATCACCATAATTTCTAGTATTTTTGAGGCGTTAGCTATTAAAACCGACCTAATCTTAAAAACAAAATTTTATAAAACTAAAGTATGACCAATCCAAACGATTCACAGCTTTCCGACTGATAGCTAGGTCTTCATATATATGCGTGCTCGTAACTGTATCAGCTATTTATTATGAACGAGAGTTTAGTTATCAAAAATAATATCTTAGATGCGATTATAAATATTCGATTTAAAGAAAAAGTTTTCTACATAGAAAAATAAAACATGAGACCTGCAGAGCTCCTTTTCCCGTAATGTCATGTACAACCAGCGATTATCGATGCAAAATCAAAATTAGTTGAGTTGACTCTGAAAAAACTAGGTAGACTTCAAAACAGTTCAAATAGCGTCATAACTACCGACGAAGTTGAAATGTTATGGTGGACATTTGACAGATTCTTGAGCGGGTTGTCGGTTTTTAAATAGGTTGGAAAAATTGCATGGAAAATATACATACATTTGACAGATTCTTGAGCGTTGAGGTTGTCGGTTTTAAATAGGTTCTTGACAATCAAATAAGGAAAAATTGCATGGAAAATATAGCGTAGTCATTTTGTTTCTCCTGCGAAAAGTGGCTACTCGCTCGTTCGAAATTACAGATGAACAACGTGGTACAGACCATGAGCGTCAAAATCTCTTCAAACTTGTAATTTAGATCATAGTTCGTTAGCTAATTCGTATTCTATTCATTAAATACGCTGCATAGTGAAAATGCATCTTTTGAAGTATCTCCATTTTGATCGAATTTAATCAAAATAATAATAAAGATGTATAAATGACTAAAGTCGCATAGATATAATTCACCACTTTTGTTTAGCATTTTTTATTATAAAATTAAAAACTCGGTTTTCTAAATTAAATAAACGGCATATTTCATACTCAATAGCAAAGCAAGGAAATACAGCTTGTAAACAATGTGCATGAATTAACTTATTTGATATTGCTTTATACATCATTTTTCATACAAACCATTAAAACTGTTGTTTCGTCAAAATTATAATCGTTGAACGATTTATTATAGTCCAATTCTTCAGAAAGAGTGTCGCTTTTTGACAATATTATACGTGAAGAATCAATACCTTCTTGGTTTCCAAGTGTTGTCTCAATTTTAATAATGAATCATTTACGTTGACTTTCAGTTTGAACTGTCGACCCAAAACTGTTTGTACTGTAAATATCTTATAATTACTAATACATAGAAATGAAACGCGATTCAAAAGACAACTTACGAAGCATCTTCATAACATACCCTAAACCCCCCTCATGTTAGAAGCCCACCCGCATTAGAAGCTTAGTCTGGCAAGAAATTTTTTGAAAATTGCCCCTGCCCCCATAGGGTACTTTTTGAGAAAATATTGCCTTTCTTGTGGGACATAATAGAAGCCCACTGGGCTTCTAATGTGGACGGGGGTTTAAGTTATTTGCCGATGATGATGGATTAGATGTAGGTACCGATGAGGATCCATCTGTGATGATTAATTGAAAACCGTTGCATAAATGATGCATATGATTAACAAGAGTTGGTTCATATCTCAGCGATACTTCTACCTGCTATAACGGAAAAGGAGATGATTCTTTTAATGATGGAGAAATTCTTCTTATTAGTGACAAAAAATGTTATATCTGCTTGCTTTATGGCCGGCCTATAGATCTACACCTATCAAGTTGTGTAAA
>CAJNOQ010003808.1:0-19082 GCA_905250885.1 Didymodactylos carnosus
TGGCAGTTATACCGTCATCATTTTAACCACTATGTACGTCGTTTTCAGGATGAATTTCTACCTGAACTGCTTCTCTTTTTTCGATATCCAGAAGCACTGACTTTTTAAAAAAATTCGATTCCTCCAAGTCAATTCTTAACTACTTGTTCAGTAGTCTACTTTACAGTTCTTTTTTTGTAACGTATTTCTTTTCCGGTCAGCTTCGGAACCGGCAATCTAGCTAATAAACAACAACAACTTATTATAGTGCAATTACTTTTCAACAGTATGATCATATTTCTTTCTCTTCATTCATCAACGGAATTCTTTTTTCACAATCAGCACTGCTATTTTACATTACATGAAATCATTATTTCCATACAGTGATCTATATAAGATATTGATAAAGAAAGCCATGCCTCATAAATATGTTGTTTTTTTAATAAAATATTGCACGAATTATATTCGGCTAACCTAGGTTAGATTATAAATCACCATAAAGTCTTAACCCGCAGAGCTTCATATAGAATCACTATTAATGGTGGTATTCCCGTTGCATTCTTGCTGAGATCCGATCGCGAACGCAGTTTTTTCCCGTGTAACGAAAAAACGCTGGTCTTGGCAAAATAAAATCGCGATCTTATAATTGTAATCGCGTTCCTGATCAAGTTCGTTATGAGATCCCATTCGATTTGTGTTTAAAGAGTGTAACGGGATCGTGGCAGGATTCTGGTAAGTTCGTGTGTAATTCGCGTCAAGATCTTGAGAAGACTTTTCCTTTGCCCGATCTTGTTCGGATCTCATTTCAATCTTGCCACGATCTTACCAGGATTTCAGTGCGATCCCGTCAAAAACATTTTAGCCTCAAGATTATGAAATTTTCGTTATACGGGAAAAATAGCAAGATTAAGTGCGATCACAGTAGCGATCTCGCGTTAAGTTTCAAATTTCTTGTCAAAATCGCGGCAAGGTGAGGCTGTATTCTTGCCACGAATGAAGCGGGAATGCTACTAGGGTTTGAGAACCAAATACTTTTAACAACAAGCAACTCAGCTTCATTTCCCATTGTCAAAATTCCATAGAAGCACGGATATGTAATCGAGGTATTCAACGAAATGAATCAGCGATGACACCGACAGAATGTCTATGTCCGCCATCAGCGTGTGATCAATATTGTGTATTTCAGATAACATTTTGAGCAAATGAACATCTTGAGGAGATAAAGTGGCGAGCAGAAATTTAGAAGACTGTGTTTTCGGTTTATCACGTATTCCTTTACCAATCTCATGATGTAGATTTGTTAATTATCTCTTAAATTTACTTTGATATTACGAACTGAGGATGATTTACGTTCTTGTTTCGACAGCGTAAGATATAAATTCATGATATAGTTCTTTAGAGACGTAGATGACAGGAACGCGAGTTATTCTATCTCATTACTTCTTTGTAGTACGAGTTCATTAAGAGACTATTCTTAATAAGTTCCGGTTACATACCGATAAATTCTGATTTTTAAAATGAAAAGAAGACAATAGTTTTAAACTGCTGAGGACTATAGTAACGTCACTGTGTCACATATACCGTTTAATTGCAAATTTACTCAATGTTTCATCATAAAGTAGAGGAAAGTCTAAACGACAAGATATGTGACGAAATAGTTACTTCTGGCAGAGATGCATTGCGCTAAAACTCTAACAATGTAAGAAACAACAAACAGTTCGACTCAATTTTGCAAAACATCACTGTTTTGGTGTACATACAGCCATTTGCAAAAAACTGATCATAATTTTTACGACTGCTCGGTCTTGTTTCATTCATTTTTCTTGATCCATGTATGGTTCGATCTAGATGTGAAATGTTTGAAAAAGTCCATATCACTGTATCAAATCTAGATGAGTGGGCAAAGTCGGTGATTGATATGAAGGCAGTGAATCTTCGTCTCGCTGTCATCAGTTTTGTACAGTTGTTTACCGATATCAGTTAATCGTCGAACTACTTCTTCTGCGCGCGCTATGCATCTAAATCATTTTTTCAATAGATAGTAAAGTTCCGTAGACATGACGTTTTTATTTTCTTCGAATATTATAATGCAAGCTCAATTAGTAATGGCTCTCTGATGGTCTATCTGTATTGCATATTAGTGCCTGAACTTACACACAGGTTTTCAAAATGGTTTGTTTTCGAGATACAAACTATTTGTCTATCCGGAAAATGTTTTCCCATAATAAAAATCCGCCTTTTATTTAAAAATCCCTGCTGGACTCCATTGTAATATTAGTTTCCTTCGATTTTCACTTTCATATCAGCATACTGAAAATCTGGATTTTGAGTTTATTTCGAGGATATTTTACATTCTATGATAATTGATATCGTACAGGTTTTCTGAGAACTCTTCTTAACACTCTTTAACACCGTCGTAAGTTTTCTTTTTAATCAGATGTAATGCAGGCATCCATAAGATGGTTCTTCATGGGATTATTTTAATTTTAACCCGGTTGTTTATTTTGACAACTACATAGGTCTTAGGAGTACTATAGAAAACTGACAAAAATACGTACAACTGAATATACAATGAATCATCATTTTTAAAACATAAGTCTCGATCCTTTGCCTCGGATACCTTCATCTACAACTGCTCCCTGTTTGATTGATTGAGAGAGATAAGGATAGAGTTCTACTTATATACTCTATATAGCTCTACTTGGCTTCCACTGATTTACGGTTCAGATTTACTGCCAACTTTCGAACTGTTGTAATGGCAAAAGCTGACGATGATGGTGAATTCAATGTTTTCAAGGCCACAATTCGTCAGAAAAAAGAAAACGAACAGAAGTTTATAGTCTTAATATGGAAATACATGTTAGATACAATATGTCTGTCATATAGCCATCTACGAACATGAATATACGTCAGAGTTATTATAATCACAGGCGTACTTCCAACACATTATAATTAACACTAATATAATACAGAATAATCTGAATCAAAAGAAGAATTACACATTATAATCAAAATAAGTTGATATATGTTCACATAAGAGTATTAACTCTTTTATTTGAGAATTGAGGAGGAAAAGAAGATCAATTTAAATATCTAAGATGTGCTTCAAAAATTTCAAGAGTATAGCTCGTCAAGAGAAAGGAAATTATATACTTAAAAGAAGAGAAAAGGATAAATTTATTACCCACAAATATATTTATGTCGAAAAAAGGCGTGCTTCCCAACAATGCAGTAACTAACAGTAATATTACAGTATTCTGCACTGAAAGATCAAATATAGCAATTAAAATAAATTCATAAATTCTCTTCGCCTTTTTATTACCTGTTCCAAACTCTGGATGAGGTGGATGAATGTAACATCGTCGAGTTCTGTCTCATCTTCGTTTACTGCTATTGCAGCCAAAATCAGTTTACTAAATTATCTCACGGTCGAACTCAATTGTTATTTTCCATTACCATTACTGCTCTTTGGCTCCATTGGTTTAACATTAAATGTTCTGATTTTCACACGAAAAGCATTAAGGACCAACTCATGCACACAATATTTTCTTGCATCAACTATCGCAGATTATTTTGTTCTCTATTTTGCAGTAATAACACGTATCGTCTCTGATGGTTATGGAATTGATCTCACTATACAATCACGTTTGTATTGTAAAACTCGTTATTATATCACATACGTTTCACGGACATTATCATCGTGGTTCGTTATTTTGGCTTGTGCGGACAGGTGTGCCTCGAGTTCACAACATGCTAAAATCCGACAATTTAGTCGAGTGCCTGTAGCTTACAAAACCATTCTTATTTCAACAATTCTTTGCGTATTGAGTTACATACATGTATTCATTTTATTTGAAATACAAGAACAAGAAAATTCGTTAACATGTTATGCTGTCAGCGGCTCATATCGCATCTTTTCTGATTTACAGTATCTCATAACTTATGCTCTTGGACCGTCTCTGTTGATGGCAATATTCGGAACCCTCATCACCTTTAATGTTAAAGCAATGCATCGGCAAATCACTCCTATAGACGCTAACAACGGACATGGACACATTAGAAGAACCCGTAAAAAAGACGTACATTTAATGTTCATGCTGCTATTTCAATGTATATTCATTGTAGTATTCACAATTCCATTTGGTGTGCAAAAACTGTACGACACGTTTACATTAAGTGTTATTAAAACACCATTAGAAACTGCACAAGCTAATTTTATCACAAATTTTATTCGTCTTTTATCTTATGTACAGCATTGCTGCAGCTTTTACATTTATACTCTTTCAGCACGAACATTTAGAACTGAACTGTTGAAATGCATTGATATTGTTCTAAAACGGATGTTTGGTGAAAGACATAAAAATTTCGCTAGAGCACATCCAGTAAAGCACTAGCAAACAGTGACAATAAACTATAACAATAATGGCGTACAACGGCGGAAAACGGTCAGAAATCGAACACAATTTTCATAACTTAACAAAATAGACAGAAAAAAATTCAGTACATTAATTACCAGCATTACGTGCTTGGCGGTTAGATTTTGGAACGGATGTCAAGGAATTAACATTGGGTTGTTCTTTTGCGAACGTACCACGTTTACATCGACCTTGTCTAAATTGTTCTAGAGTAACAGGACTAGTACAACTCGGACTCCTGATGACGAATATTACGTTTAAAAAACTTTAAAACAACGGTATGGCGGTCCTCTAGTCCTGCTAGCAGAACAGACCATTTGGGAGCATTTTCACCATTTTCTAGTGGAATACTTTCATGAGCTGGTACCGTCAGATTAGATTGTATGTGTGCAGAGCTACAAAATCACTAGTCGATAAAATGTTCTAAAATGTTAAGCAAGTTCTCACGAAAATTTTAAAAAAAAACTTTTTTCCGAAAAGTAGACCTTTTTTGTAAACCGTTTTACGGAATTGCAGGACATATATTTCGCATGTACTCGACGTGGACTATTAGAAAAACAGGTTTCCGTCAAGGGCCAAGAACCAAGAAGAAGAAGAAGCGTTGAGTACATGCGAAATATATATCATCCCATGTCCTGCAATCCCATACAATGGTGCAGCACGTACTCAAACTTTGAAAAACAAGGAAAATCTCCTCCAAAAGTTGTTTTTTCTAGCATTAAGTGTTTTGTAATCTCAAGTTGAATCACTTCATCGGATAGAGCAAGAGAAGAGGCGTCGAATATGTACCTTGTTGTTGTGGGTTGATATGCTTTTATGGAGAAAACCTGGTTTACAAAAAAGGTCTACTTTTCTACTTCAGCACCGAATTCAACAGGAAAGAACATGAAGTTCTTGTGCAGAAACACCGATCTTTACCGAAGAAAATGTGAAGTGTTTGTGGAGAAATACTTCCTACTATCGGAAAGAACATGAAGCTCCTGTGTGGAAACACCGAATTCAACAGGAAAAGACATGAACTTCCTGTGGAGAAATACTGATTTCAAGAGCTAAAAACCTGAAGTTGTTGTGGGGTGTTTCGTCACAACCACTTCATATCTTTTCTAGAAGAAACCGATGTTTCTGCACAAATACTCCATGTGTTTCGCTGAAGAAACCGATGTTTCCTCACAAACACTCCATGTTTTTTCCCAAAGAAACCGGTGTTCCTCCACAAATACTCCATGTGTTTCGCTGAAGAAACCGATGTTTCTCCAGAAGAACTTAATGTTTTTTCCTAAAGAAACCGATGTTTCCCCACAAATACTCCATGTTTTTTCCCGAAGAAACCGGTGTTTCCTCACAAACAGTCATCTTTTTCCTGGAGAAACCGATGTTTTTTCTTGAACAAACCGAAGTTTTCCTGAAAGATCTACATGTCTTTTGCCGAAGAAACCAGTATTTCTTCACAACAACTTCATGTCTTTTCCAGAAGAAACGGGTGTTTCTTCACAGCCGCGTCATGTGTTTTTCAAAGAAACCGATGTTTTTCCACAAATACCCCGTCTTTTCTGCTGAAGCATTACGATGTTTCTCCATAAATACTCTCTGTTGTTTCCCGAAGAAACGGGTATTTCTTCACAAGAACTTTATGTTTAATCCTAAAGAAACCGATGTTTCCTCACAAACACTCCATGTTTTTTCCCTAAGAAACCGGTGTTTCTTCACAAATAGTTTATGTTTTTTCTGGAAGAAACCGAACATGAAAAAAACATGAAATTCTTGTGGGAAAACATTAAATTTCTTCAGTAAAAAAATGGAGTATTTGTGGAGAAACATCGGAACGTGATGTTTTTTCCTGAAAAATCCGATGTTTCTCCACCAAAGCTGTGCCATCTTTGGAAATAAGTGTGCCAGATAGAACTCGATGACAAAAGTTTGAGTTTTCGCCTCGTTCAGAAAATCACCATTTTCCACCTTAAAAGAACACACTATTCTACAACACTATTCTACACTATAAAACTGATTTTTACTGAAATTCTGTTTTGGCTATGCCAGAATGATAATGGGATTAAAGTAATTTATTTTATTTTTCCATCGAAATAATAAAAACTAAAAGATTAACAAAGAAGAAAAAAAAAGACTTAAAAAATATTGAAAGATGGCAAGATAGCTGGGTTATTCTCTGTACAAAAACGTTTTTAATACTTCATCAGTTGGCCAGAGAAAGAAAATGAGCGGGAATGCGATTCACATCGGTTAATAAAGTGAATAGATAAGAGAAGAATGCTCTAGGAAGATGTATAACTGTTCGTGCATGCAGTATATGAGTGGTAAGAAAAAGAATATGGAATATTTTGATGATTCGGTAGTGGAATGCGAGTAACAGAAAGAAATGAAACTATCATAGGATGGGAAAGAAAGAGAGAAATGAATCGTCTCTCATATATGTATGCTTATCGCTTGTACATGGAAACATTGCTGAGATATAGGAAAGGAAATTGAATGATAGCTTTTTATTATGGATGGCAAGGACTGGATGATGATTTTAAATAAGCAAAACAATTAAAGAAATTACAAAGATTGAATAACAGGAATTGTATCAGAAACTTTCATGCATTCGAGACAGGAGGGGGGGGGAAGGTGGTGTGAGAGTGAGTCCGGGGTATTTTTTGCAGTGAGTGTTTGTTATCGCGATTGGCGAGTAAGAAAAAGTGAGGAAAAGACATCTGAGCTACAGTTCTATAAGAGACAGAAGTAATTGTCTTCTTAGTCTATTCCCATTGCTTGTAATTGTCCTGAGGCTACTTCATACGGCTTCGAAGCTGTATTCAGTTTTTATATATGTATGTGAGGAGACGTTGTTACCCGGGGCCGCTGATTGTAGTCATCCATTTGGATGATATGGTGTTTCATCGGCGAATGGTAGGATTATTTTCACTGCTAACATTCTATTCAAAGATAAGTTCGAGAATATTCTGAGGTCATCTGACGGGTACAAATTCTCATTCTATCAGTTATACATGATGGGGAAATAGTTTGATTATTTTGATTGTAAAATTTTGCATGAAGGCTTTTTACGAACAAGGATTTTTTGCGTGAGATCGAGCCGAAGCACTCTAATGCTGGTATATAGGAAAGATGGATCAACAGATCTGTTTCCCAATTTATTCGTGTCGATCGGTGTGGATTACTCTCTTGCTGTTGCCAATCGATAGGAAAGAGTTGTTTTCGAACGTTTTCTTAGTTCCGAGAGAGTTGGTTGAGGGTGGATAGTTTTAAATCTCGCAGTAAGCGTTTAACTTGTGCGTCAATGAATTTTGAGGGATATTGATTTAGTAGAAGGCGATATCTTATGTTTCAAAATTCTTGTACTCTGTCTGATGCGTCAGAACATATGCGAATTGCTCGTATATATGCAGAGTACGGTATATTTCGTTTGATGTGCCTAGGATGCGAACTACTAAATGGTAATAAATAGGGTTGTGCTGCCGGTTTTCTATATACAATGGTCCTGTAGCGGGGTACTCGTGCAAAGATGGTCACATCAAGATAATTAGCTGTTTTGCCTATCTCGTGGATTAGTTTAATATTTTCGTCTTTCTCATTAAAGTTTCTGAATCTCTCTTCCAGTTTCTGATAGGGTAAAGTGGAGGTGAGAAAGATGTCATCTCGGAAACGAAGGTAATTGTCCTTCGCTTTTCTGCAATGCAAGAAGTTCTTTCTCCCATTCATACATGTATACATCTGCTAACACTTGTGTTACTGCACTACCCATGGTTCCTCCTTTCGTCTGTCGGTAAAAACGGTTTTTATAGACAAAAAAGGAGTTTTCAAGAATTAGTCTTGTCAGTTGCGCAAGCAATGGAAACATTGTTGATTTTGTAGTTTTTAGTAGTGGCGAGCATTCGGCAAAGAGCTGATATGGCGCCTTTTTGAGGATCATAGTATATAAATCTGTGATGTCGAACGTTGCTAACAGAGCATCATCTGTTATGGGGTGTGATTCTAAATGAGATAGAAAGGAAAGAGCATTTGAAGGGTGTGTTGGTGTGTAAAACGCTAAAAGATTGGCCGAAGTATGCGGTCAAGATATGCGGAAATAGGGACGGTTGGGGGCTTCATTCCGGCAACAACTGGTCTCAGAGGCGCACCGGGTTTATGGTCTTTTGGATTATAATATAAGTGGGGGAGCTCGCATTCATTTCCATGTCGTAATTTCTCATAGGTCTTCGAACTAATTTTTTTGAGTTGGAGGAGTTTTAAAAGTAGTTTATTGGTATTATCGGTCATTAGACGTAGGGGATTTTCAAAAACTTTCTCGTATGCATCGGTTTTTGCCATGTAGTTCGCCGATTTCCGTGCATATTTTTCTGGAAGATCCAGATGAAGGATTCGAAACGTTGTCGTAATTTCAGCAACGCTTCTTTAGTCGGTGTTTCACCGTCAAGCATTTGCTTAAGTTGTTTCGGAAGAGCATAGAGACTAGTGTATCATTACACAACGTTGAAATGTACTGCAAGGTAACGGAATAGTATTTCTCGTAATATGCAAAGTAAAAGAAATGAAAAAACCGCTGATGATCCTAATCGGCATTCTCTCTATTTTCCTGCTCGTCTGTTTTTTGCGTGAGTAATGCGGGGTGATCGGTCTGTGCAAATACAATAGTTTGAGTTTTCTGCTTGTTCAGAAAATCAGAATTTTTCCTTTTTTTTAAAATGACAGAACTGATTTTGCCATTCGACATAGCTCATCGAGTTCTATCTGGCACACTTATTTCCAAAGATGGCACAGCTTTAACAAAAAGGTCAAAATCAAATTGGTGGAGAAAAGTTTGCCTTCCCTCTGAAACATCCATCTCTCCTCAATTGGCAATTGTAATTAAAAATGTTGGATATGATTTTCAAAGCTTTTGTGAGGATTTAAAAGCTGAATACCCAGGGGTTGAGAAGGTTGTTAGATTGAGACACAAGGATCAATTTGAGACAAAATTAGTTAAAGGTGAATTAAACAATCGTGAAACAAGAGATAAAATTCTGGAGCGTGGTAAAACTAACGTGAATTATATATCATATGATGTTGATGAATATATTGGTTAAGGAAGAGCGTTGATTTGCTCAAAATGTATGGGCATAGGGCATTTTAAACGTCAATGTCAACAATCTGAGCGTGTTTGTGTTCTGAGAATGACATCGGCGGACTAATTTATTTGCTAGCGAAGAAATGCATCGCTTAATTTAACAAAAAGAATGTTTTGAAACTTCAAACTAAAACGTAGAAAAATATAAGCACTGTTTGAGGAGGGACGGTTTTCCGCTTTTCCAAGCTCTCAAAGTATTTTTAACTTTTTGAATGAAAAACTTGGTTTTGGAAGGCTGAAACCAAGTTAGTATTGCTCCGCTTAGTAATCCTCCTCTTTCGAATGATGTATGATTCGATCGAGTATAAAATAGCGTATGAACTTCGAATTACGCGCGCCTTACTGTTAAAAATAGTGATGATTCTCGCTCTTACATATGGTTCTCAACATAAAACTTTACGTTGAGTTTAGAATTTTTAGTCTGATAAACGAGAATCACTGCTATAGTATATTAAAAATTCAATAAAAACCAGTTTGACATACAACTTTTCGCAAGGAATTTAATAGTAATACAACAACAAGTTAATTCAACTAATTCAACCAATACTTAATTAACGCGGTCCTGTGTGCAAGTTCCACCGAGAGTACCTCTAATAGATTCCCTGCTGTTGAATTTTCATATGCTGGTCAGTGGTTTTTTAATAACTCAAAGGCGAAAGGCGATAGAAACTTGTGGTTTTGCGATTCGATAGCCAAGACTCTAAGCTATGTTTTATTACTAAAACAAAGTTGAAAGTATTTCCCAATAACCGGTTTTCAGGAGATCTCTAGAAAAGCGTTTCGTAACTCTAAAGGATTAGGTAGCAATATATTGATTTTTCATGAGTAAATACCCTAAAGCGTCCTCTTAAAAGTGCGAGCCAAGCGAGACTTTGATTTTGAGTGACACGGACGTGGTATCTGATTTCCATGAAGCCCCGGAACTGGCACTCAGTGGCTTTCAGTAACCTTGAAAGAAGAGGGGTACATAGTCGACCATGCTAAATCTGATGGCAGCTTTTATTTAATTTTACTAGTAAAATTACAACTTTCAAGTCGTCTGTATTGAAAACGAGAGTGCACTATGTATTACAAAACAACGAAAGCATGTTTTGAGCTCGCGGTTGCGTGGTTTTGTAGCTCACACTGTCTACTATTTATGGAAAATCTCCAAGGTTAAATAATCTGTTGTTACTGAATTACAAGAGTTTAAAGCTGGCAAGTTTTCAAGATGGCGGAATCCACGTTTTTTCGGAGCTTTTCCTAAAAATTCAGTATCTCAGCAATTATACAGCTTTTTGATTTGCGCCTTTTACGAAAATTCATTAAAATGTTTGGTCTAAAAGAAGCTCTTACTTTGAAAAAGTTTTGAGAACATCGATTGAAGGCTGCTCCGCTGTAATAAGTCGTGGCTTACGTGCAATAGCCCTTAATGGAAAAAACTTTTCTGCTAGAAATTTAAAAATCAAGAAGGAGAGGTTCTGGTTTTGAAATATGTCATGAAAGTAGACTTGTCGGTTATTGTCGTTCGTAAAGTATTATGGAAGAGAAAAGATTGTTAAATAATGGACGATTCTTTGTTTGATAGAGATGGCTGGTTTGCATGAAAAAAAGTACATTTTTGATCACAGGCCTTTCGATGTATTTAAAAAGAAGAAAGAAACATTGCACGTTTAGTGTTGTTTTGTTGAATTACTGAAAAGTTCAGACTATTGAATACGTCAACCAGTTTCAACACTATTCGTCGCGCACATTTTATCATAGAAGAATGTGAATACATATATTTCTTTTTCTTTTGTACACTACAACGTTGAATTTTGTCGTCTTCTTATGGAATGTCTATCAGATGACGAAAAAAAAAGAGAGAAAATTCAAAAGAAAATTTTTAGTTCGCTCTCTTTCTACCTGATATATAAGTTAAGTCTTAACTCTGTATTCACTTACAGATAAAAGAAGAAACACAAAATGTCAAATTTATTACTATTACTAATCTTAATTTCAAGTCTTCTTTCTATTCATGGTGCTACTGATAAACAAGCAAAAAGCGAAAAAGGTAAAAACGTTGTCCACCACGAAAACATCCATGCTAGAGAATTGCAGAAAATAAAACGATAAAGTCGTTTCCGTAGAATAAAAGATCTAGCTAACGGTGACTATTTGATAAAAAGTGTAAAACCTGTTCAAAATGACATGTATCAGAACGGGACGCAAGTTTTTTGTTTGTGTTTTTGATTACAGTCTAGGGTTGGGTATAGCCATTGAACGTTGACAGCATCAACTGGTTCAACCGTTGCGTCTGCCAAAGACTAAAACTGCATATCTCCGATGCCAACTGGACACCTGAAAGTATGGAGTTGCTCTTCGAACAAGACTGGTGAAATAAAACATGAAAAACTGTTATAGTGAAAACAAATTGCTTTTAACTGATAAGCTTTTGAAGTCACAATTCAAATGAACTCGCTTCAACTAATGCAGTTTGATTGATGTCATCGAAGACCAGATTCTTCTAGAAACGGTTTATGAGTTAAAAGCAAAGTTTTCTGACTATAATAATTTTTCATGTATTATCACCAGTCTTGTTTGAAGAGCGACTCCATACTTTCAGGTGTCGATACAGCATCTGCCAAATCAATCTCAGATATATAGTTTTAGTCTTGCGACAAGTTGATTTTGAGGAAACGTGAACGCAGCGGTTGTACGAGTTGACCTTGTCAACATTCAGCGACTACGCCTACACCTCTAGTACAGTGCATGGGAACCAAAATCGTCTTGTTAATCACCTAAATTTCCTCGACTATAAATTGTATGCAGGTGATTCCAGAGCTGATGCACTCCCTCCATGAATCTAGTACACAAAACGTTCTCTTTCCTACATTCTTGCCTGTTTTGTTCCTTTGCCACAAGTCCGCTACTGGAGCGTATTAGACAGAATTTTTAGAGATTGATGTATACAAAAAAACAAGACCAAGAAATTGAGTAAAATTATATTTTAGGAACACGGACCTCAACGGGAAATCGAGAATGTTCACAGCCTCTTCAAGAATCTTCATACACAACAAGTGACGAGCCCGTTGCAAAAGATACTAAATGGGATAAATGTCGTGACATATGTCAGGCGACGCAGAGATGTTTGGCTTGGTCGTTTAACGCTGATAGTTTAGAGTGTTATACAATTAAATCGCAAGCATTGTTTGATCAAGGACCCGCACGAGATATACAAAGTGGTACTACTGGTTCATGCAGTGATAAGGCGGGTAAGTGGTAGCTTACCTCACGGTTACATCGCTAATCTGAGCTTTCTACATCTGTTTTTTTTTTCATAACTGATTTTTATCTATCCAACGAATGCTGTTTTCAGAGCGTTTGACTTTCTAGCAAAATTGACACAACCCAAAGGAACGCATGAATTTTTACAGAAACAGTAATTTGGCGAAGAATATTTAAAGTGTCAGCTCATTGGTTTATCATTTTCAGCTTTCCTTGTCAGAAGCGACAGTTAAAATGGTCTGGTCGGTGTATTTCGATGATAGAAAAGAGAACAAAAGTGGGCTAATATAATTGCAGTATAGCTACCAATGCACCTCCACGACATTTCTTCGTACCCAGGTGAAAGGCATCTTACAAGATCTTGTAAGATCTGATGATTTCTTATGCAGTCTTGCTACAAGATCTTCTTTCCGAAGATCATATATGATCTTGCGGAATGTTGTAACTTCTTGTTGATCAGCTTATAAGAAATCTTAAGATCTTGTAACAAGAAGTTATATGATCTTGCAAGATCTTGTCAGTTCCTATAACAAGATCATACGATTTCTTATTACAATATCTTATAAGATCTTACAAAAAGTAATGACTCATTCTTACCACATAAATTTTGCAACGATATATAGTATATATAAAACATAGTTCTTATGACGAAACTTTGAATTTTTTCTTTCTCCAACTGCACACATCAGCTAAGCACAAATAAAGTGCATGTCTATAAGAAACGTGGTTATACACGTTCCTATGGACGTCAGAGTCCTTCCTATGCTCGATAATATTATGAAAAGAAAAAAGCTGTTTATTAAAGAGGGCCTATAGAGGATCTGTAGGACAGAATCAGAGACATAATCTTGTAAGATCTGGGTAATTTTTATATGATCTTATGAAAGCTTTCAAAATCTTGTCACTTCTTGCACGATCATACAAAAGATCTTGCTGTAAGAAAAATCTTGTGAAATCTTGTAGTATCGTGTAATATGATCTTACAAGATTATATTTCACGATTCTTCGCCCTGGGTAGTCATACAAATGGAAAGAGTTTCAAAAATCGGTTGATCCTTCCTATTTTCGCCATTTAAAAAGGAAATACTTCGTTCCTGATGGATTTGAAGTTCGAAATAAATATGTCTAATTGCTTGTTACTCAAGTAGTAAGACATAGATATTTAAGTTGAGGCTATTAAATTATGAAGAAATTGAATCCTTGACAGAATCAACAAAGAACTACAGTCAGTCGTCGCGATTCACGACTGGTCTTCACCAAACACCGGACGGAACATTAAACTAATAATACTCCTGTTTTAGGTCTCGATTGTACTGTTGAACATGGCCCGTGGAATATATGTAGCAAGATGTGCGACGGTGGTTTTCAGATGAGAGAAAATATTTGTAAATCGGCTGGTATCGTAGTTGATTGCAATGAATGTAAACTAACTCCAACTGGACCAATTTTCGAATTCGACGATCAACCGTGTAATACATACGCATGTCCAGGTATGTTTCTATTTAACTGTTTTTTATTCGAATTCTGAATTTTTAACTTTTTTTCTTTCAGTTTGTCAAAAAGAAATGGATGTAGCTCTTCTGTTAGATTCATCGGGATCAATCACAAGATGGTATGTATCTTGCAATACCATCACCATCACAATCGATCAGTATTGTTTTCCATGGTTTGACTTTCGTAGGGACGTTGTAGCTGATGCTGCTGGTGATTTTGTCGAAGTTGTCTATGATCAAGACGTATCGATAAAAGTTGCTATTGTTCTGTTTGCCGATGATGCACAAATATTTCGTCGCTTCAATCAACCAGTTACAGCAGACGAAGTTCGAAAACTGCCACGAATTACCGGTGGTACAAAAACAGGGTTGGGCATGGATAAATTGAAATCAGACATTTTTACAACGGCCAATGGAGATCGTCCTACTGCTAAAAATGTAGCTATGTAAGTAAGAGTTAAATATAGTCGCTAACCTGAGAAGAAGTTTATCAAACTAGAAAAGGTCAAGCAGACAGAAGAACAGAAGAAAATATTGAACGAAATATACATTATGTAATCTTGAAGCGTCGCACTGTGCCCAAATGGTATAAAGAGGGTGAGACTTTGAATGTATGATATATGATTGACGATGGAAGCAATCTCATATGCGTGCCGATTGAACAAGTAGAGAGTCAACAGCACGGTGGACATTCAAGTCTCCTTTTAGCAAAAAAATGCAAGGTTCATTTTTCGTGTTTCAAATAGTGATTACTATGCTTCGAACGACGGCCAATCTAACTGCGAAAGAATTTTTATCTTCTACGACATTTGCTTCCCGAAAAATTCACCCAAATGAAATGTAGTGTCGAGGAAAATGACTCCAGATTCAGAGAAAGCACCTGGAATGAGTTATTGAAACGTTTGAAAAAAGTTTCAAAATAATTATAGTGACAGAAAAAAACCTAAATTAAAATAACTCTAATGAAAATGAGCTCTCTTCAGTAAAATGACAGCGCTGGAATCAAATCGATATTATTTTTTTATAAAATGTTCCTTAACATATACTGAGCCAATGGTGATCTCCCAACCCATTCCTTGAGGATCTACAGGTTTTCCAAAAAACCGTTTTATAGAAATTTTTCGTCTTCCAAAAAAGTTTATCTGAACAATATATATATATTCGGAATCCGCGTGAAATACTGCATCGAATGATATATAGTCTGTTAGTTTTACAAATAAAACATTTGTTGGGAAAAATTCAGGGCTAAGGAATATTTTGTCGAAAACATTTTTTTTCAAATTTTACCTTTTTTTACGTCTAATATCTGACACATAGTAAGGTCATATTATGTTAAAATAATCATTTTCAACTCAAAAAGCCAGATGTCCGCCTGCTGAAGAATGGCCACTGTGAATAGGTGATTTCAGGATACTCGATCATGAGATTTGTTCGGGAAACAATAAAAGAAGTTTTCGTTACACTCCTTTCTGTTTGATTGGGAAGAACAGAGTAGAAATTGCAAGTTTACAGTAGGATGGACGAAATCTACATAGAGTCGTCCTGTTCCATTCCAGGTTAGAGAAACAGCAGAAAGAGAAATTGTTCTTTTTATCTGAGTCAAGTTTCAGACCAAGTTCAGACTACTTTGCTTCTTGATACAATATCAGTAGTTTACTTAATACCCTTAACTGCAAAAACCACAGTTGACGATGTTTGTCCGTTTTCTTGGGAAAACTACAGATAAAACAAACTAGTTTACGCAAATAGTTAAAACATCTAGGAAAAGGCATAGCAATTAGAACCTTATTTTTTCTCTTGAATACCAAGGCAAATACGAGGAACTCGTGCTTTCAAATATTCATATGTTTATTCGATTTTTAGTGTATTCACTGATGGAGAATCAAATGAACCGGCTGCCACAGTTGTTGCAGCGAAGGCTCTTCGAGGCTCAAATGTCGAAATTTATAGTGTTGGTGTGGCCGGAGCAAAACTCAGTGAATTAAATGACATAGCTTCATCTAATACACATGTATATTTTACACATCAAATTGAAGCTTTAAAAAAAGCATTATATAAAACATTGAAAGCAATGTGCCCAGGTATGTTGAAGAATAAACTGCAAAAAAGATTTAATAGCGTCTGGTGGAACTCGCAAAAAAATTTGATATAAAAATAGACAGTTTTATCTTAACAGCGCTCAAAACGGGCTAATTTTCCTGTTCGATAGAACCGTTTATTTAGACATCTCACAGGAGATGTTTCTTCAAAGTTTTCGTAGATTTATTTACCACTGCCTATGAGGCTTAAATTTTTTATCTTCCGTAATAGATGCTGCTAGTCTTCAATTTTATTACTTTTTTGTTCTATAAATTTCTTAATATGCGCTCGTCACTCAGTTGTGAAACTTATTCCGATTTCTGAATGGCTTTTTTTCAAAAACTATCTGATCAGAGAACGAGGTATTTGAATGAGTCTATGGACGGTGTATAGTGTATATATTACTTCGATTTCACTTTCTCACCTTGCAAACGTCACACTTTATACTTTCAGTCTCGTCAACAATGCGAAAATACTGATTTTCAATCTCGATAAGTGGAGAAACTCATAGCTAACTGGATGTGCTTCATTATTTAAAAAGTTGTGATGAGAAAAAGTGATAAGAACTGATTATAGTAAAAAACACTAAATCACCTTATTATGACACTTTAATGGCAAACACTCGGATTTTAGCAAATTCTTACTATTCTGAAAGAGCCAGTGTTGGCTACTGTACGTAACGTTGCTGTTTTATGTCTTTTTAGATGCACCTTGAAGTACAAACAGTTGAAGATCTCCATTCATTTTTTCGTGTTTGCACTGAACAATTTATTACTTTAACACAATCTGATTCTCTTCTTCTTAAAAACATTCTGTATGACTGAATCGTTTCTTCAATTATAGTATACATTTGTGTTCTTTTTTTATGAAATAAATTAAAGTGGACCTACATCCTTTCGCTGGAAGTCACCGTTAAAATTGAGGATCTGTGAACTGATGTTTCAGTGTATCTGCTGCAGTGACATCAATACATCTCAAACTTTACTGTGCTCAACTGAATTTAATGGATGAAGTTTTAAAATTCAGACTAAAAAGATCAGGTATTATTTTGAAAAGAGAAAATTTTCTACTCCTCTATAGATCAAAGCTTATAGAATATCTACAAGAATCTTACGAATTTCTTAATAAGACAGTCAATAGAAATGCGTAAGATATTGATAAGAATCGTTTATAAGAAACTGATATGATTCCGAATTGTAATAACTGGTATCAGAATTTATAGAGTTCTTATAAGATATTTTTAAGTCAACCGCTTCATACACGAATTAAATAATTTTCTTAATATTTATTGTGTTTTCCTAGAATAGGAGCTTAGTCGGAAGTGGGCAGTGGAAAGACTCGCCCTGTTTGTCTACTACCTGTAGACCGGATTTACTTCTCCACCTTTGTCATGACTATAGGAAGAGAATGAAGTTCGAAAAACTTCCTGTACAGCTACGTGCATGACTCTTCATCCGATAGTCAGTGGTCAAAGAAACGCTTTACTTCATTGATCAAAACAGAGAATGCATTGTTGAAAAACACATTTAATGGGTTGTTACTAGTAAAATACAAGGCAAAATCTTATCAATCAAAAAAAAAACAAAAAAAAATCAGTCAAAAAGAAAAGACAAGTCGCCAATGAGATTTACGTAAGAATCTAAGAGAATCCTTATCAAATTCTTATATAAAATTAAGCGGAAAAGTCGTTGTCTGATTTCAGCCACAAATAGGAACTCTACATATCTAAAAGAAAATATGGGCTGCTATTTTCTGTTTGGTTCATGAAGAATAGAGAAACGAAGAAATTAACAATCGTCGCTAGTTTATAGCATTCATTTTCCGCATTTGAGTGACATAGCGTTTCTCTTGTTTTAGACCTTAACTGTTTGTCATCTGCACTTAACATATCTTGTTTTTGCAATTATTTCAGCGTTACTGATTTATGAAAAACTAAATTTTGTTTACACACTTGAATCGTTTGAGTCCTTTCCTCATATGCATATGAATATAATTGCCCGAAAAGAGAGATCAGCTGAATTTTTGTAAAAATAAAAGGAACTACGTAGACAGATTGAATCTGCGATCGCTCGGTCTTTGCCTTTATAACCACTAGGTCACACGTCATTATGATAAGTGTTCTCTTTTCATTTATATTCGTTAAAGTATATTTTACAGAAAATATTTGAATTCATATCACTGGAACAAAAAAAATAAAGTTGGTTTAGAGTTGCTCAAAAGTGATTTTTCGTATTCAGCACACTCGATAACCCAGAAGATTTTCTATTTTTGGCTCGGGGTACTTCCGAAAGTTTAAGAAAACTTTTGAAACAAAATGGCGCATAAAGTTTTCCATGGAAAAATAATATTAATTTGAAAACTTTTCCTAAACTTTCGGAAGTACCTCGGGTCAAAAACAGAAAATCTTCTGGGTTATCGAGTGTGCTGAATACGAAAAACCACTTTTCAGCAACTCTAAACCAAATTTATTTTTTTTCCGGTGATATGTCAAGAAAACTGAAATTTAAGTTTTCAATCAATTAAAAATTTTGAAACTTTCAATTTCAATATCAATTGACAGCTCGCATGGAACTATATAAGAAAAGCTTTTTTCTGGACTTCAGACACTTTTGGGTTTAAAAAGATTTCAAACTTATGAAACAAGATTTAAGAGAATAAAAACTATTTAGCTACGCTATTAAGTCTACAGGGTGTTACATAACCTTTTTCTCCCCCCCTACACGACCTAAAGGACAGATAATATCAGAAAGT
>CAJNOQ010003809.1:0-19079 GCA_905250885.1 Didymodactylos carnosus
AAAAATATATCGTGCGTGAAAGTACTTTTCGAACTCACTCTCACACTGCCCACACCGCTACCGCCCACCACCTACTGCCAAACATACCCTAATGTGTACTACAAGAAATTCGCGGGACTGTCTCTTTTTAAACTGAAATAGTCGATATATGAGGGGGGTGTAATAAGTGTATTTGTCCCTCTTTTAGGTTATATAGTAAACCTTGTTTTTGGAGAGTACTATTCAGATTTGGTCGAGTTCATCTGATAATAGTTGAGCAAATGGAAATAACACGAACGACCACACTCCTTACACAGCTACGATTATATTAGTAACATTTTATGAGCACATTCCTCACAATTGTTTCTTACGCACTCGCTGTGTTAAAATATAAATAAAACAACAGAATAAACATTATTCTATCAACACACACATATTATTTGTCATGTACTTCCCAAGTACTTGTAGAATTTTATTTTTTATGTCAAGCTTTCCTCAGGTACTTGCGAGTTACTTGGGCAAGCACTTAGTCAAGTGTTTGACAAGCAGATCAAGTACTTGATTTACTTGCGAAAAAAGCCAGGAACGTTGGACAAAACTTGCGAGGATACTTGGGCAAGTACTTGTATACAAGTGCATTCACTAGCGGACTGCTCAAATCGAAAGAAACACGACAATTTCTTATTTGTACTGACCAGTGTTATCAACGGTAACAAGTCCTATGTGGGACAGATTGATTTAAACTGAAAGACATCACTAATATCGTCATTTAAGGGAAATTTTTCAAGTAAGGGAATGACTCAGAGATACGAATTTTTACGAGGAACAAATCTTCAAGTGAGAGACTGTCCCTTGCGTAGGAAGACATTTGGCAATCCTGGTGCTGACTTACACTATTTATGATGTCGTATCTTGGTCTTATAAGACTCTATCATAATGAAACAAATAGCTCGGTCAAGACATGCAAAGAAGATTAAGTTGGTGTCGTTATTCTGTCAAGTCTATAGGCCACAAAGTTTGTTTTCTCTAACTGAAAGATGAGAAGAAAGGAGTGAAAGGATAACAAATAGTCCTGAGTGGAAAAACTTGAAAAACACATTTCGAAATCAGAATCTTGAATTATTCAATTCTTCAACTTAACGATTTTGTGATAAAAAATTTCAAAGAGTTAGTCATAGTATATAAGTATCTTGGGTGAACATTTTTTATATTTTCTTTTCTTATGCGACAACCATAGCCATTAGACAAACGATCGTACAGGATCTACCACGAACAGGCATGGCCAAGAAAAATTTCAGATTTATTCTGAATATGGAAACATTCTATATGGAACAAGAGTGAGAAACAAACGGTGACTTAAAAATTATTACGATGTGCTTATCGACCACAATGATCTGGAGCATGATGAAAGAGAAAAATGCGTGTGAGCTGACTTCTTCTTCAACTTAATTAGTTTGCATGCTAGAGCACCCTTCGACATAAAGACTCAAAATTTAAATAATAACCGGTTTGTGACAAAGTACTTAATTTCCTGAGAACAAAATGAAGTAAGCTCTCTAATGATTTGCAGATATTCGTCCCATCACGCAATAGAGAAAAACAGCTCCGTGTATTGTTCTATAAAAATATGATATATTGCCAGTTCCACTGTAATATGTACGTTGAGTTACTTATTCCAATAAGCCTGCTTCTTGTGATCTTTTAAAAGAGAGACCAAATTCATTTTAGAAGTTGTATTACATGTGTGACTAAAACTCATTACTGAATTCTCTCATTTCTCCTCTCTCTAGCCTAATGTCTCTATGACGACTTCAATATATGGCATTATGTTTGAATTAGAGTTCTCAGTCTCGAAATTATGTAGATTTTGGAGTGAATCATTGTCTATTACTTTTCCTGCACGGCGCTGGAAATATCGAATTTCTTATGAAAAAAACGCCTTACTCAAAAGGCGCCTTTATAAATTTTAACCTATTTGATCTTCTTTTCTTCTTGAATACTTTTTTATCTATTATAATAGTTTTTCTTCGACTCAAAAGTTTTTTTGGCTGTTGTCGTCTTTTTACTGTGGTGTAAAAAGCAAATATGTAGGAAGATTTGTCAACAACAGCAACAACTAAGATGAGTTAGAGTAGAGAAAGGGAGAAAATGAGTTCATCCTGTCCAAATTCAAATTTGATGTTAGTTCGTCCGTTTTGTGTACGATTAAGCATTCTGGATTTACATGCCCAACATCATACAAATACAAATGAATCGGCATCAGAGCGTCCATCTTCCCAACGACGTCAAACAAATGTGACGCCCGTGGCACCGACATCATTGAAATTAAACGAATTGATCATTAATCATAGTAAATTTAATAATGATATTCAAAAAGGACATGATGTACATGAAAAAGAAATTATTTATCGATTTGTTAACGCTGATAATGAAACTGAAGCGAGAAAGGTTTTGGCACAAATGTGGAAAGAATCAAGATTTTGTGATTTAATGCTTGTTGTTGATGGTAGTGAATACTTAGCACACCGACTTGTGTTAGCAGCATTCTCTCCGAAATTTAGGTAAAAGTATGCGTAGATTCATTAACATTCAGCTAATATCCGCTAACGACTATTTTCAATTAAATTTCGTACATCAGTTAGATTTCGATCGAAACCGGTTTGTTTTTCATGCATTTGTATGATATCATTTTTAGTAGTTCAAAAGCCAGATTTGAAATAACACTCTATATAACAACCCTACAAAAAAAATTTTTGTCGGCATCGGTTGTGCGCGAGTGGGCATTCATGCCGAATAAGTTTTCTTTTGAGCATCGATGCGCACGACTGCAGAATTTTTAGATTTTTTCGGCTCACATCTTTTCTCATAAGAAAAGTGCCGAGGCAATGCCGTATGACTATGGTATGTTGCCGATACCGATCCTTTTCTTTGCAATACCGCATCGAATTTGTTTTTACAGAGATGATACTGAAAAAAAAAACAATTTTAGCAATGCGGTATCGGTTCTCACATGAAAAATCGCCATTGTACGACATCGATGCAAATTTGGCATTGTTTGGCATCGTCCGAGCACCGGTGCACATCGCCGATGTCGATCCTTTTTTTTTATGATGCTGCATCGAATCTTTTTTTTGTAGGAAAACGTCAGGTTACAGCAACTACACACAATTAGAGATCTTCGAATCACTGAATTATCTGCTATACTTAAGTGTTCTTTTTTTTTCTAGAGCATTTTTTCGCGAACGTCGTACTGATTTTGTTACCCGAACACATTTGCGTCATACATCGCATAAAGGTTTACAATTAGTTTTGGGCTTTCTTTATACTGGTGAGTTGACGTTAACACTCAAAAATGTGAATGATGTATTGAATTGTGCAAAAGAATTGGATGTAAAAAAAATATTTGAAATATGTGAAGAATTTTTATCAACATTTGAAAAACGTCGTGTATTTCGTGTTTTGGAATTATCACGTCGATATGGTATGAAAAAAGCATTTTATGAAGCACATTACTTTTTATCAACAAGATTTAACGATTGTATTAATATGAAAACTTTTTTGGAATTACCCTATGTGACAATTGGAAAGTAAGAAGAGAGAACGTGATCAAATAAATTTTAAGTTATTTTTCCATCTTAGTATATTAGCGGATGAAACAATTAAAGATCGCGATGAAACATTAGTATTAGGTCGTGTATTAAATTGGATCACATCAAATCACGTTGAAAATTCACAAGTTATTATGCATTTATTTCGGAGAATAAGATGGAATAAATTAGATTACAATCAACAACGAGAATGTTTAGCTACCAGCCATGAACTAGCAGAAAATCCAAAATTAACACAATTTATTAAAGAACAAATGAAGTAAGTAATAAAACGTGATACATCGTAAAGGATTAAGATTGCTAATGATTCTTCTGAAAATTAGAGAGAAATAGGTAAGAAAAAGTATGTTATTTGAGACAGCTACCTTTACCAAAGGGTACAGAAAAATTCAAATGTATTTTTCAAAACTTTTTCTCCTTTTGATAAAATTTAGTTGTTTTTAATTTTAGCTTAGCATATGAGAAGTCGAAGAGACAAGAGTCTCGAAGATCGAGTCCAGCCAATATAGAACTATATGATGTTGGATCAGGAAAAACTAGTCGCCGTACAAGTCGTGATGGAAAATCTTAACAACTATCAGTATATCGATGCAAAATCTATAAGAACAAGTTCACAAATTCAATATATTTTCAATTATTATTAGCAGTGCTATTTAGATCGACGGCATTCGATGAAACGATGAAATATCATTTTCTGAATTTCTTGTTAAAGTTTTAATAAAAAGTCATATAATTAAAGAAGAAACAAGAGCACAAAAGTTTATATCTCACGGTTTACACTATGACGTATGCATATCGCTAGTTGTATGTAGAAGTAGATAGTTTTTTTTGGCTCAAAAATACATCAGAAGAAAAATAGTCCCCCAAAAAAGCTCTAATCTTACTTTCTCCAAGCATATGTTATTATTTTATTTAAATTACGTCATCTATTTAAATATGCATTTGATATGCGTATTTCGGAAGTTATTGAGATTCGTTCACTACAAAATTCTAGCAATATTAAAGGATGATCCATAAGTTTTGGACACTCTCTGTAAATTGACATTATCTACATGAAATACATATAATAAGATTCAGCTGTTTTTTGCAAAAGTTTCCCCATTTAATTCTCTACAAAATGGTATATAGGAGATGATCCTGAGAGTTGAGATGCCGTCGTAATTGAATCGAAATGTCCCAAAACTTTCAATGCTCCCAAAACGGAGAATGTATTTCATCAGTATAAGCTTGAATGTATGCGTTGTGCCCACATCGAATAGGTAGAAATGTAGCCCTTGGAATTCTCTATCGAATGGCTATAATGCTAATTTTCTGCCGTTATTTCCGTGTTTTCAATAATGCTTTTTGCAAAAGCCTTGTGAATATTTTCGATCTGCATTTTGAAGCTGTTTGTAAAATGAACGGTGCTCACTCACAAATGAATGAATCAGACTCATTCTTGTGTCATTTGGAAGAGAAATGTTTTGTCTATTTGATTCACATACGAAATGTCTGATGTCACTTCCCTCAAAACAATCGAAAGGTCACAACCAAAGGGTGATCAATAAGTTTCGGGCCCTCTGGAAAAAAAATGCTTTTCTTTCTTAATGTCAATCCAAAAAAGCTCAAACATTTAACCTTACAAATCTCTTACAACATTTTATTAATCTCTCACAACTAGATGATTATTCATGTAGATTTTTATATCTCTAGCTCTATTAGTAAGGAAGATATATAAACAACGCATATAAAGAAAACGCGGTTTTTCGTTTCTTGGAACATTGAAAGTTTTGGGACATTTCGATTTCGGCTCAATTACGACGGCATCTCAATTCTCAGGATCATCTCCTATATACCATTTTGTAGAGAATTAAATGGGAAAACTTTTGCAAAAAACAGCTGAATCATATCATATGTATTTCATATAGAGTAGTATAGGCAAGTAGCATGAAATACTATTTGCCTTCCTATGTATTTTGATGTGACAATTGATGTATATTAGTCATTAACGATATTTATAAAAAAATTTCATAGATAAAATTTGATCATTCGGTTTCAAAAGGTAGAAAAAAACAAAACTCAGTTGCTCGTGTTATTGATAGAGTCCTATCTTCCCTTCGTTACCCTCATTTTAAAGTTTGTGTTAGGTCGATCTTTGAGGAGGTGGTTGTATTTTCTATCGTACGTTGTTTTTGTACAAAGAACAAATACATAATGATGATAATTATAATATAAAAATTTCCTTTTTTTATCTTTTATACAGAAGCGTTTTTAACACTGGTTTAAAAGCATTTAAGTCTGACTGATGCACAACTGCAGCTGGTAAACAATTCCAGTCGTCAGTAGTTTGAGGAATGAAAGGACGTGACGTTGATTTTAAAGAATACATTCTTTTTCTATACGCTTATGGGGAGTTTTTCTTTTTGACTGACGAGTAGTACGTGGAAAAATCAGTTTGAGTGGAGAAAGTGGACTCTTGTCATTATATAGTTTTATTTGTAAAAATATGATAGACGAAAATGTTTTCTCATCTATCATAATGTGTTAATTTTGACTTACGAGCGGACCTTTCCAAATGCCCTCTCGCTTTTTTAACGAAATGTGGTGGGTTATACGTAATCGACCATGCTGGTTCCGAATATGATAGCCGCCGTTTTCCCCATAGACCTTTTCTAGCCGGTTTCTGACAAACTGGTTTTCCAGAAATCTAGAAAAAATCCCCAAAACTTTTTCTAAATAAGTCACAATAGTAGCTCGTGAAATTCTGATAAAAATAAGACATCTCCCAGCCCTACACGACCTTTCTTTGCAAATTTATAGAGTTTACAAGAAAAGCCTTAAATGTTCATTGTCACCTCAGAGAGCTACAGAAAGAAAAAGGAAAAAGGAATTTAGGGCTTTCCTTGTAAACTCTAAAACTTTGCAAAGAAAGGTCGTGTAGAGCTGGAAGATATCTCATTTTGATCAGAATTCCATGGGCTTCAACTGTTGCTTAGTTAGAAAAAGTTTTGAGGATTTTTCGAGGTTCCTAGAAATCCAGTTTTCCAGAAACCGGTTAGAAAACGTCTATTGGGGAAAAAAGGCTATCATACCGAAATCAGCATGGCCGGTTACTGTAACCTACTACATTTCGTTAAAAAAATGAGGGGGCATTTGGAAAGGTTCTCTCATTAGTAAAAAGTAGATTGGAAGATGTATTATAGTCTTTTAGAATTATCCTGCTGGCCAAGTGTTGAATTTTATCAAAGACTGCTGGATGAGTTATGTAAGATGTATCGTAAATAATAGAACTATACGCAGTAGTAGGATGAACACAAGTTTTATACAAATGTAGACGAAGAGAACTTGGAGCATCGCGAAACACACGAGAAATCGATCCTAGCATTTTACAAGAATTAGACGCATCATGATCAGCATGATATTCCATGTTAGATTATGTGTTAATTTTTGTACCAAGTAGTTTTATATAATCAGCTCGTTCAATCAAATTATTATTGATAAATAATGTCATTGGCGGATTTATATTGGACATAGTAGGAAATAATAACTATTGACATTTATATATATTTATACTCACAAGATTCGTATCACGTCAATCAATAACTTCATCGATGCAAGTGTGAGTCTCGGAAGAACCGCAATGCCGAAATATATCTTTCAATCTGAAATTCTTTAAAATTTAAAAGTGGATTATAAGAACACGTATTATTGTATTAGTTGTTGTTTGATATTGTTCTTGTCTTTTGTTTCGATTCGTTGTTTACTTCTTGTCTTTGATAAACAGTTTCATGTAAAGCCGAGATGTTTCTGCTGGTAGTGTAACTCAAACATTATCATCTTGTTAATATATAAATAAAATAAAACGATCCATATAATAATCGAAGGATTTGTTTAAATAAACAGGTCTGCACAAGATAGACTCCTATATTGAAGAAAAGATTGTGAAATGAGCATTTGTATTCAACGCTAAATAATATCCATTAAATATCTGTCTATTCGAAATGATATTGTTATATTCTAAATATTGACTTGTTTTTTAATCAAATTCTGTTAGACATGCAGAAGCTTATACCATCATGCCCAAACCGAAATATTTTATGGAGAGAAACTAGTTATATCATAATTATAGACGCGCGAATCTAGTTTCAATTTTGTTAGATTGATCTATGTTAGTCGGATGAAGAACTGGATTAGATGAGTTAATCAACAGCGACTGTTTTCTTTGGAACTGGATTGAAAAGATCATTGGAATCATATACTTTCAATCCTGGTTGATAAAATTTCAAGAAAAAACAGGTAAAAGATCTCGATGACGAAAAATAAATTTTTCTATGCTAAAAATCATTAATTAGGTCAAGGAAAAGAATCTAATTAAATTAGTTTAGGAAAAACATACTTCAGATTTCGGAATACTTATGAGCACGGACACTACCTTCACCTTCCATCCAATTCATATTAGTTTTCCAGTAAATGTTTAGGTTCATCTATTTAATAAAAAACTGGACTTTCTAGTCCATTATTTGTTGATGGTGACAACTGCTCAAGCTATGTCTACACTTCGACTAAGCAGATCACTACTTTGTACGATATATCCGATTTTCGAGATCTAAGCCATGTTTTTCGATCATATAAACGAACCGATGTCTCTTACATGCTTTTCTCCATGATTTTGGCATAAAAGAAATGTATTTTTGTAACCGAGATCTTTTGAATATTTCTTTTTAAAAAATTTTCAATCGGAATTAAAAGCATGCTATTTCCGTGATCATTTCTCATTTTATCCGTTTTCTTTTGTCCAAGGTTCTATATGAAACGATGACACAGTATCATATTTAGATAGTATGTTTAAACGTTTGAAAAGCTCAAAGGAGAATGTAAATTGGAGTCTATGACACCATTTAGAACGTAATACGATATGTTTATGACTACTTCATACAATACATACTAACAAAGAATAAAGAGGAGAAAATGGAGTAACATTGATCCATCATTTCTATTACGTCTTAACAGAGAGGCAAACAGATCTTCAACATTTTCAGTTTAGAAAGTACGTATACAATCGATTTACATTATGATTTTGTATTTTATATATACTTTTTATGCACTACTATTGTTGATTTCGAGAGGTTCGTAGCCAAGATGAATGTGTTTTGAAATGGCATTCATTTTTTCTTCTTTCCTTTTTTGATGAATAAAAAGAATGTAAATTAAATATAAAAATGAAACACGAGGATTTTTGCAATTTTTTTTTTGTTTATTCACAACCCGCTAAAACTTCTGATGAGCTAGTTCAATGTACAACAAACAGTAACTAATTTCACTCAGACTTCAAAAAATTGAATATCTCTAATTGTAGTGTTTAATATAACAATCACACAATATGGAAAGTAAGTAGAGTTTGTCTTGTTTTACCTGTTATAAAAATTACTTTCATTATAGGTCGTATAGCATTGTCAACGGTTGGTGAAGATGAAGAGAAATCGGGCGTTGATTTTCATCCGTCACCGAGTGTAGGTGATGATAGTTTTCTAAATGAATTAGAAGAATTGGCTCCCAGTACAAAAGCGGATGCCAATAAATTTCAAATGCTTTGTGATGGTTTACAAACATGTTTTTCTGAAATTGATAATTCAATGATGGAATTGTTAGAATTAAAAGATAATTTATTATTACAATTTTTACCACCCAATGTTTCAGCACGTATTACATTAGTGATATCACGATTATATCGAGCTTATTCATTAGCACAAATTCCGGTTCATGAAGTCATTCGTAAGTAAATATTTTTAGCATTATGCAACAGTCAATGTAAGAATAGTTAATTACATAGTCATTTATTTTGAAATTTGTCTATTTTATCAGGTCTTGTTCAGTTGTACAGTCAACCATGGGATCAAAAAAGTGCTGCCTTAAAAAAATTATATGAAACTAATGAAACAAAAAAGCGTATATTAAACATTGCTATTCAACGATTAACATCGGTTGAAAATCAAATAATACATAATGAACAAAAGCGATGTATTGATAATTGGGAAAAGATGTACATTAAATTAGCTTTGCCAAGATGTAATGTACGAAATTGGAAGTTTCGATTGAAAACATTTCGTGAGGTTAGTAAAAAGTTTTGTTTATCTCTAGAATTTTCTCTCTACTAAGCGTTTCATTTTTAGACATCTCAGCTGGGTTATGAACATGTGATCAGTTGGTTAAATTCAGAAGTGCGACCACAGTCAACAGATTATCCGAATGAAGATGTACTTGAACGAGATGAAGAATTTGGAGGAGAAACTACCACTGTACCAATACCGCAAGACGGTGAGGGTATGGTAGATGGAAACGAAGAACGAATCAGAACAGCATTGGTAAACAAATTTACTGGTCTTTAAAAAATACAGGACTTATAGTTGTTTTGTTATTCAATAGGGTTCAGAGTTTGGTGATGATCCTGAAAGTGAAGCTGGTGGAAGTTTTCTTAGTAGTGGAAAACAACGTGCTCGTGTACATAGCACAGTAGATTCAACAACAAATCGACGAGAAAATGCAGCACCCATCATTGTAAGTCGAAACATAAATATCTGATCAACTCTACTGGGAGACTAAGACGTCTCGAAGACCTTTCGCTTAAGGGTCCCCTCAGGGAAAAAACGTTTTTTATCTTACATCCGATTTCGATGGCGGTTTCAGTGACTAATGCTTACTGTCCTACTAGCTTATGCTAAGAATGCGAGATCGAAACGTTGAAGCGTTGCCGAGTTATTGCGTGACAAGGGGCAAAATGGGGCTCTTAGCAAAAACGTAAAGGCTTTTTTGTTGGAAGGTGCAACAAGCTGTGAATGGCCTGGAATGAAAGTAGACACCTGAATCTAAGATTTGATACGCGGCGGTTTTTGAATTTCGCTTCTGTTCATTCCCTATACGTATTTTAAGTCAGACCTCTGGAAATAACTCTAATTCGGCGGAGTATTTGCTAACTATATCTGCACAGAAAACAAAACTCAAAAATCGCTGCAGGTCAAACTTTAGATGAATGTCTTACGAGGGAACATTTCCAAGTGTCCTACTGCTTTTCTAACGAAATGCGGTAGTTGATAGGTAATCGACCATGCTGATTCCGAATATGATAGCCTTTTTGCCCACAGGCCTTTCCTAATCGGTTTCTGGAAAACCAGTCCTCCAGAAGCCTCGAAAAATCCTCAGAACTTTTTCTAAATAAATCACGACTGTAGCCCCCGAAATTCCGATTAAAATGAGACATCTCCCAGCTCTACACGACTTTTCTTTACAAAGTTAGAGAATTCACAAGAAAAGCCCTAAATTCATCTTTCCTTCTTCTTTCTGTAGCTCTCGGGTGACAATAAACATTTAGGGCTTTTGTAAATTCTATAAATTTGCAAAGAAAGGTCGTGTAGGGCTGGGAGATGTCTCATTTTAGTTAGAATTTCGCGGGTTACAGTCATGACTTATTTAGAAAAACTCTTGGGGATTTTTCTAGATTTCTGGAAAACCAGTTTTCCAGAAACCCGTTAGGAAAGGCCTATGGGCAAAAACGGCTATCATATTCGGAATCAGCAACCTATAAACTACCACATTTCGTTAGAAAAGCGGTTGGACACCTGGAAAGGTTCCCTCGTTAGCTTTAAAATAAAAAAAATGAAGGTTTTAAAATGAATCGTCGAGGAGTTGATATAATGTTACTGCACCAAAACCATATTCTAAGCAATGACGTTATCAGTTCATTAATTGTAGTTCAGCGTCTTTAGCAAAACTAACCTTCTCCCCTCGTAAAAGAAGCCTCCCTTGGCGAGTTCGATGTGAAAAATGTTTTGTACGTGAAACTTATAGTGAGATCTATTAGAAGTCTCCCTAAAAATTTTGAACGCTTAGACAGTTTTGAAGTCCCTGGGGCTTCTATTAGGGGGGGGGAAATATTTTATAAGTCTACAAGATGAAGTCGTACAAAGCTGCTGGACATGTGATTCTGATCAGAACACTTATACAAAAGATCTTAATACAAAGAGATCCATGATTTGTAATATCGTCTATAAAATAAATTTGGTTTTGTGATTTATTCAGACAAAAGCTGAAGTCGAAATTCAAGTTTCACCGGAACATGATGACCAACAAACATGGACCGGCGATTTACTCTCATCAAAGTAAGGATAAATTCAATCATTGCAAATATATATTATAACTATTTTTTTAAAATGCAGATATTTATTATTTCGAATCTATCGTCCAACTGGAATATTAAAAACAAAATTTCAATGTATCGCACATGCTCATTCAAATGATTATAAAACAATCCCATTTTTACTAGAGGTATACGAAAAACAACAACAATTTATATGTCGCCTATTTTTGAATCTTTTAAAAAATAAGCCAATTTAGTTTGTAGAATAAATCATTGACCACAACGGGAAAAGAAGATGAATCAAATACAAAACGTACAAGATTTGCCGGAGGTGGACGCATTAAACCAACAGATGCGAGTAAGTAGAAAAACGAAATGAAAACAGAATAAGACATTTATTTTTATTGTTAAAGAAATTAAAAAACGTACAGATTCTACAAGTCCGGAGGATGAACTAAATATTATTGATAAGAGTCAATGTGATGAATTATTAATACCAATGCCATCTGTTTTCAAACGACGATCCGTATTTCAAACAGATAATGATAATGATGCAGTTAGAGTTGATGTTATGGGTGATGATAAGTTAATTGGTTCAATGACATTAACTACAGAAGATTTACTCATGCTTGTAAAGACTGTTCGATTTTGATTTTTGAGTTCTTTCCACTATCTGCAATATTTTTAGGATCTTCCTAATCTTCGACAAACACTTGAAATACCATTAACAATCATTGATGATAGTTCTCAGCAACAAAAGCGTTCATCAGTAGCTCAAACTACAACGAATTTATCGACAAAAAATCTTTATCTTGATTCTACATCCACTGATCTCTATCAATCTATCGTATCACGTACACCACAAACATATCCAATTTACAATGATAAACGTGAAACAATTGGTAAATTACCATTATTGTTATTTTGGTATAATAAAATTGAAATTAATCAAGCAGCAAAATCAACGAGTAAGCTATATAGAAGAGAAATGATTATGGTTATGACAAAATGTTCTTGTTTTAGTGACCGCTCCACTTGAAATTCGTGCACCAACGCCCAAAACTATTTATCTTACTGAACTAAAACCGGATACTCGTGAGCAATCGTTATCTCCTGTTGTCACTACTCCAAATCCATCGTTGTTATCCATGCCACCAGTAAAAATGATATCTCATGCAACTGAACCGAGCGAAAGTCGTCTAGAACAACCGGCATTAACGGACGATGATATGGAAATTGTAAAATCGCATTATGAGCAAGAAATATCGAAGTTACATGAAAACTATCAGTATGTTTGTCAAAATTATCTGTACTTCAAACTTACTAAAAATATTACTTACTGTTATTTATAGATCAGAAATTCGTCGTTTATCAAAATTATTGAATGATATGCAATTACGAACGAAAGATCAAATGGCTAATTTATCTGAATCGGACGAAAATGTAAGAGAACTATTATCGATGAACAATGATCAAAAGTTGGAAGTGCAAGAAAAGTACGTGTATCTTATTGATAGGAATAAAGAAAAAATATATATTTCTTGGATTTCAGACGAAAATGGAAACAGAAACGACCAGATGCAAATACAGCTCCTGCAATAGTCTATGGAAAAGATCTTCCCAAAGATGTAAGCATATTTAGTTAAAAAATAACATAATCTTGTGATTGATGCATGCTCTGAAGGATGAATGCGATTTCTATTCAGAAATCAGTCAGAAAACATCAGATTATTGTTGCAAAGAAACGTGGGACAGATATTCGTGAAATATAGTAAAGTGTTTTATTAATTTTTCCAAGTAGTTAGTCTAATAAAACAAAGAGTTCTATTAAAATCAAATTTATTTAGTCAAAAGACAAGGAGATAGTTAGAAATCACAACGAAAAATGACCATTTTTAGTTTATTGTTTAGAAATAGAACTTGAGAAGTTTGAGGTGAACAGTGGAATTGTGAAACTGTTTACAATGTATGATGGCAAATTGTTCCATTGCTTCACTGTTCGTATGCGGCAGCAATGGACGATTTGCGAGAATAAGGAACTTCTAAAACATAATTATTAATGGTGTAAGTAAAATGCCGTTTTCCTGAGGTCGTGGTTAGATTGAAACGATCAAGAACAGAGTGCTTATTTAGCATCTTCTATAAGTGTTGTAAACGAAACATTTTTCTACAGTCAAATAACGATTAACATCTAGCTTCCTCAGCGAATATGTTTGGATAGGAGACAAAATCTTAGTAAAAAAGACAAAGAGGTGTTGTATCACGTTAAATAGTTCGAGGTGGTAAAAGCTATCGAAAACAACGAACGAATAGTTCAAACCTGGTAGGACACATGTAAAGATGACGTTTTAATGAGAATGATGCGTCACGAAAGATACAATTAATAGCACTTAGCATTTTTCGACAACTAGCTAAAATAGCCTCAACATGTCTATCCAACTTCAAATTTTTGAGAGAGTACCATGCACCAAGTACTATGCAAAATGAGATGTCTCACAATTCTTTCCGCCGTTTTTTGCTAGAGTTATTATCATTTTATTGAAAGCCTTGAAAAACGTGCTGATTCAAAACTTGACTCGGCTAAATCTACGCAAAAAAATTTGCATTCTGAGATATTGTTTCAGACATCTATGGTAAAATTTTGAGCACAATCGAACAGAGTTTTGATGACGTAATAATGCACATCGACATGATCTTGCAACTGTGATTTGTCAAGCAAACATTTGTACATTTGCCAAAAATGTGAAATAAGAGAAGAGCTTATTCTGCATATTTAAATGAATTTAGAGGAAAAGTTAGGGAATAATGTGTTTGGTATGCGCTGGTTTAGTACATAAGAATCTAAATTTTTTGAAAAATCATGTGACTGATATTATAGTTAGATAGTTCCATATATATATAACTATATATAGTTAACGATATCTTCACATGAAGTCAGTCATCAAAATGCTGGATATACGATTTAGGCAAACTTGTTTTTAAAATTAATATTTACCATTTAGATATCTCTACTCCTTCTTTCTTTTACTTGGTTTTTAGTTTCTCGAACGTTATCAAATGTTTTTGGAGCGTAGTCTAACACGTCGACATCAATTAATGGCTAAAATTGAACAAGAAAATGCAAGAACAACGGAAAGACAGTTAGAAATTCAACATCGCCTGTCGCGTCCAGAACAAGAAGAAGAGCGCTATGATGGTAATGATAGAGAAAAGGACAAAACAGATTGTTTAAAGTTTATTAATTTGCATTATAGATCTGTGTTTGCCAGCTGTATTTATGCCATTTCGATCGGGCAATGTTTATAATCCAAGAGCATATCGATTTTTTCATCATATAGGTAAGTGATTGAAGGGAAATGGTGCTTAGTATTCTATAAATGTTCTCTTTTTCTTAGGATCAACTGATCCACGTTTAACTCAAACGCCATCAATCTTTAAACTTCCACCGCTGCCTGCTGGTTCTGTATGTACATTTTTCATATCACCCACAAAAAATTAAAGTTCATTTAGAGTTAAAGAAAAGTGCTCTTTCGTATTCAGCACACTTGATAACCTGGAAAATTTTCTATTTTTGAGCCAGGGGTACCGACAAAAAGTTAAGAAAAAATTTTCATAATTGTATAATTTTACCATGGGGATTTTTCTGCATCAATTTGTTTGAAAATTTTTCTCAACTTTTTGGCAGTACCCCTCGCTAAAAATAGAAAATTTTTCGTGTAATCAAGTGTGCTGAATACGAAAAAGCACTTTTCTTTAACTCTAAACAAACTTTGATTTTTTTTTACCGGTGATATGTAGATCTTGTTGGATTTTCTATTTACGCTTATTCATTCTACTTTTAGGTGTCTGTTTTGAATCTATTCGAGCTGAGTCGTTGCTACGATGCTACTCATGCAGTCAATCAACGTAATCAAACTACTGAAAAATCGTCGCCACCTACCGTGGCTCCTTCTGCCTCCATAGATCCGCAGCTTTCGCCAACAGCTCCAACAACAAACTGATTTTCTACTACAAGATATGCTTTAAAAATACGTTTTAATCATTATTTTTACTATTTTTTGTTTAATAAACGTTACAAATTTGTAGTGATGAGTACAGTAGCTATTTTTTCGTCAAGCAGTATCACTCACTCATTCTAGTAGAACTCCATAATTTTGGAATATACTGTGAATATATATATAAATCATAATTTAAAAGATCGGTAAACAGCAAACAAATAACTAATGAGATCATTAGCTTCTCATCAATAACTTGTTTCTCTAAAAAAAGCATTGGTCTGTATACATCTACCGAGAGAGAGACAAAATATATATAAACTATAGTAAAGTATAAGCCAGAAATATAAACGATTAAGAAGGGCTGAAAGAAGAGAATGATACAATCTGCATGTGGATAAAATGACTACTCTTAATAATATTTTATTGATTAATATTTTTGGAAAAATGACACCATATTGTTGAGTTTGAGTTGAGAAGATATGATCCTCGATTGTGTTTAATGTATTTGAGTATTGTGTGTCTCTGATTTTTTCAATTGTTCTCATTAAGTCAGAACCTTGATTATGTACCGAAGATCTGAACTAATTAACTCGTTGTGAACCATTTTGACACCATTATATTCATTTGGTTTATGCTATTGCTTGTCATAAACTGAGAGTGATGAAAACTATGCAACAAGTATAATACATGATGCAACTAAAATAGCTGCTGCTATACTCATCAATACAATTCCTCGATTTTGCCATTAAATAAACACACTGTCATATAAGTTATAGTACATGACATGTACGGTTAAAAGATTAGTTGAAAAGAGATACGTCATATACATAATAATCGACGCAAATTTCCGGTTACGTAAAGGAGCAAACACTGTGGTCTCTCATATGCAATAAAAGCTGATTAATGTTATCTCAACTTGTCACCTGTCCAAAAAAGCAATATAGTTAAAAGAATAATAATGAGGTAATTGATTGTATACAGCTCTCTAATAAAATATAAACTATCCGAATCTATATCGATCCATACTTCGTTGGATACTATTCGCTGCTTTCGACGATGGATTTATGATGACATTTTCTACTGATACGTGATCTGATTTTTTTTTCCAGAGTGGTTGTGGTTGTTTTTTTCCCGTATCATTATCGTCATAAATTTCAAATGCAACAGCTTGTTTCTTCTGCCATGAAAGGAAAAATATGTATCTCAGCATCTCGGAGTTGCATTAGACAAACAGTTGTACTTACCGGTGGTGGTGGTGAATAGGTCATTGGTATTCGAGAAGAAGATTGTGCTACTGGTAGTCGATCAACTTGTTCTTCATCATTTATATTTGAATCTTGTTTTATATAATGTCGTGGCGATGAGTCTTCTGAAAGATTGTCTTGTCGTCGAATATAATAAAGGACGGGATTTTTCAAGTTTTTATTGTTATTAATTGGTGTATTAAGACGATCATGCATTGGTGATGCTGTTACTGAGTTACTATGCTTATTTCCCGATATATAATACATAACTGGTTGCATTTTATTCATGTCATCATTTCTAGGAGGCGTGCTCCTATGATTTGCGAACTTTTCTTCATCATCGTCATCTGTTGGTATTTTCTCAGGTTTTGATATGTAATAGAGTTCTGGTGTGGGTTTCTCTCTAAAATCATCCTCAATCGGTTGGTTTTCTTGTTTTGAAATATGATAAATCTCAGGGGTCGTTTTATAGAACGCTAGAAACAATTGAGATGAATGACCATCCGGAACATCTTTTACAATGACGCAACTACGACGGGGGAAAGGTTTTTGACCTTAGCTGAACACAAAATTTGTTTTGAATGATCGGCTCGAGATACCAAAGCCTCCCGATATTTTTGACTTTATAGAGAACGTTTCAAAAGTCAAAAAACTCTAGTTGCGTCAATAATTAGACTTCCACTTACCATCACTTTCATTCCGACTATTTGTCATGCTTTTTATCTTAATGAAGTGTCACAGCGTCTATCGTTTAACGGCCGTACAACAGTAACCATGCATAAGAAGAAAGGTGTTGTTTGCTTTCCTTTAAAAATATGAAGTTTCTTATAAATCAAACGTTAAATTGTTCAAATAACATCACACTTTTTTAACTCGTTCTGTTTTTATGTTGTTTCTTTAAATGTCAGTGTATTATCAACAACAATTAAACCGTTTACCTTTGCAGTGAATAAAATAAGATTTAAGAACGTTGAAAGAAATAACAAAAAGGACACTAAAACGCAACTCAAAACAAACATCAACAGCAACGATCTGTGCTTCAAAGTGTTCTTCCATAGTTTATTATCAAATCCCAATAATGAAATGAGAAAAAAGAAGACAAGTATATCGAATTAATCTCAAACCACGGTCCTATAAATGAAACCGTTTGAAATGCTTCAGGCTCATGATAAGAGTTTTGTGGCTCATCTTCGACATGTCCTTAACTACTCACATTTGTGCTGCGTACATTTACAGATTGTACAATTACGACTATCTATTCTCAGACTCAGATGTTAACGATGAAGGAATAAGTTAAGCTAAGTTAGGGACAAACGCTGGGAGCAATCGCCACACTAAACGCGAAAAACCACGGGAATGACGAAGATTGTAGTGATTTGCTCCTAGCTTATCTCAACAGGAATAGCATCATACTTTTTGACATAAACTTGATGGTGGAGATTTATGCATTCGCGACGTTTCAACAAAAGAGCGGCAATACATAAGTTAATTGAGTGTCGTATATATGCGGCATGAAACTGAAACTTTATGAATAAGCTTGAGCGAGATAGTTAAGACGTATAGTGTGTGTTCGAACTGTAAATGTTAGCAAGACAGTTTGATAAAAATTCTGTTTAACGTTTATGTCTTTAATGCTGTAAATTTTCTTTCATTTGCCCATTTAGCTATACCCATTTATTTGCTCTACGTTTAAGTCTTGCATCTTCGCTTTTAAAGCAACTGCCAATGAATAACAGTGAGTCGGAAGTTGTTGATAGCGAGACCTAAAAACGTGATTAATTTATTAATCCAATAGTCGGGTAAATAATCTCTCAAACGGCCAAACGAAATGGCATAAATCTTATTTATTAAGGATTCTGCAGGTAATACATCACGATCGAGATACCACCACAAATGGTCATATCAAAAAAATTTTACTTTATCTTCAAATATGCAGCTTTGCTTTTCCCACTGCGTGTGTCTTCTGACGAGTATACGGGCTTTGGTTAGTACAGCGATGGGTGAGCGCGTCTGAAGCCCAAGGTTATAAACTGTATGGATTGAGCAATAGGGGTAGAACACATTATAGCATTTGCTTTCCTTCTATTCCCTATCGTACTTTCTCTCTAAATTTATTATGTTTTATTAGTAACACGAAAAA
>CAJNOQ010003810.1:3646-19078 GCA_905250885.1 Didymodactylos carnosus
CCCCCCCCCCCCCCCCCCCCCCCCCCCCCCCCCCCCCCCCCCCCCCCCCCCCCCCCCCCCCCCCCCCCCCCCCCCCCCGGCGCGCCGGCGCGCCCCCCCCCCTTAATTTGTTCTATTGTTAGTTCCTTTGCGAGGCGGGCAATAGCACTCCGCACTCATACGGGTATCACTTATGTTCTCTGCTGAAATTTCTCATTAATTATTAGAGAGATAATAAGAAAACGAAAAGATATTTGTGTTCAGAATGCCGTTTATACTTTAACTTGCTCATAGATTACTTCATCTGTGGACAGAACTGCCTTGAATGAGCTCTGCCAGTTTTTAAAACAGCCTGAATCTCATCTACGTTTCATCATCAACAGTGGCAACTCGAATAACGTACAGACGTACTGTGTATTAAGTTCAGCAAGTGCTCTCGAATTCACAAAGGAAATCCAACATCCATGAAAGTAGGCGCTAACCGTTGAAATATAAACTATTTTCAAAGTATGCTCATTTGATTCTCTATACAAAAGTAGATATATGGAAGTGCTTTCATCTTATATAAACCCTTTCCGCTTAATCTCAATCGTTTCTTCTCGAGAAAAGGCGTAAATTCAGTCTTGTAGACAAAAGTAAATAGAACAAAAGAATATTTTATGTTATTTTATGAAATATTGGAGCAAAATGATTAAATTAATAAGTTTTCTTCGTTAAAGTTTTGCCCTCTTCACCTTATTACACATTTGAAAGATTTGAGAAAGGATTACTTTTCTTAGAACTAGAACATCAAGAAAGAAAATCGATCCATTTTTGCTAAGATATTTCGAAGTTTTCTGTAAAACTAGGGTTTAAGTGTAGTACGTTATGACTTCGCTCAAATTTTGCTTGGTTGGACTGAACATTTTTCTGAAGGTGCCCTTGAAAAGCCAAGTTTAACGTGGTGGTAACGTATTACTCACTGTTAAAACTTAACTTTCTCGAAATGATTAGATAGAAAATTTCTTTGTAATTTCCCATGAAGTTTTCGTGAAACTTGTCGTCAAACTGCAGAAAGGCTTTCTATGGAAAATTTCAGTAGAACAACCACAAAGAAATTCATATAGGGGATTTTGCACGAAAAATTGAATGAATACACTTTGAAAATAATTAATTTTTTAACAGTTAATGGCGATTCCTCATCGACCTATGGAACATTTTCGAAGCTTCTAGGCAATGAGAGATTTTAAGGCAGTAACTAATCCCAGAAAACGGTTTTTCGATCTGATATTTAGTACGAATATTTGCTTACAATTTTTATGTGATGATGATTCTCCATTTGTTGTTGTCCATTGTAAACGATTTAAATCTTTTAATTGTAAATTGGCTCCTAATGTTAATTCAACTAGATCAACAATTTTTCCTTGTAAAAATAAACTTTGTAAATCAAATGTAACTGGGTTTGAATAAACTGAATCTTCATATAATTCAAAATAATGCTCTAACCGTATCAAATATTTTCCCACATTTTCTGCTATCATTTCCAATAAATCAAATGTTAATAAATGCCTATAAAGAAATTAACAAAATTATCGACGATTTCATGAAGTACTCAGAAGAGAAAGAGACAGAAGAACGCATGGTTCAATGATTCTTATCTCAGTTATTAAGTGTATTGTTCTGATATCTTCATCTGCTTGGGCGAAACTTCCATCCGAAAGTCAATTTTTTTAAAATAATTTAAGTTTATGATTCATATATTGTTGAATAGTGCAACAGTGAGCTTTGATATGACACGATTTCTTTATTCAAAAGATTTTGCGTTAAAATTTTTGTAGTTGCCTATCATAGACCATATCGGGTGACCCATATAAAACCGGACACTTTCATTCGTTGTTTTTGAGACATTGTCCGGTAGTCCAAAGAGTTTATTCTAAGCTCAATCGATAAAGAATTGAATTCTTTACAGAATCTGCTATTTGAATCTCTGATAGCATTTTTCTCGTTTGAGCACCATTCAAAATATTGAAGAGTCGCCTAAGTGCGACACACTGAGAATAGAAAAATATTTGCCTTGATCGTAAAACAGATTCCATAAGAATTTTGAAAATATCAGAAGATTCACCGGAAAATTCTGCATTTTCTTACGTATTTTTCAAAATTTTACAGTTAAGTCTTCTAGGAAAATTTCTCTGTGCAGAAAACTAACAAATAAAAAAAAATCTGAATTTTGAACCTATTTTTCACAGACTTTAGTTTTTTTACTATAAAAGCAGTAAAACGTTCTGAATCCAGGGTTTTAGTCTCATTATCTTACATTGAATTAAATTCGGCATCGTTTGATATGTAAACAAAATTTCTCAACTGAAACCATTAATTAAAAAAATTAATTTAATTTGGAAAAATTGAAAAGCCGGTTGAAAGCTAGTTTTAAGTCCAGCTGACATAGTAGAAACATTGTACGAAGTTGTAAAGAAGTGAGATCGATAGAGCACAAAATTCTCTATACATCTACGGAGATAAGTTAACTATTGAACCTAAGACAATGAGCTAAAAGTCTCAAAAAAGGAGACAACAAAAGCTTGTCGCAATTTGACAACAGAGCACCTTTTTTCACGAATATTTTGAATGGTGCTCAAACGAGAAAAATGCTATCAGAGATTCAAATAGCAAGTTTTGTTGAGAACTGAATTCTCTATCAATTGAGTTTAGAACAAAGTCTTAGGACTACTGAGCAGTACCTCAGAAATAACAAATGAAAGTGTCCGATTTTATATGGGTTATCCGATATAAATCACGAACACGTAAGTCACATAGTTTTGCTTGAAACGCATCGCATTCAATTCACCATACAAAACCAGGCATAAATCTCATTTTTTCATCGATTAATCTCTTTTCGTACAAAAAATAACAAGTTGTTTCGAATAAAGTGGTGAATTTTACGACAAATTGGCGATTTTTAGTATTTTGATTATATTTCTTGAATGCTTGCTTCGTTGAATATTTTTACAATACATTAGTTCTTATGAAATACGAGAGGACACAAACAATGAAAAATAATCAGATGAAGAAACAACGCAATAACAATAGAAGAAAATCCGGAATTCAGGAGAATAACACAAAACAAGCAAATGAACTATAAGATCTTGGATGCCAAAAATTGCACTCTTTTTACTTCTTATGAGAAAATTGCCCCCATTGTTCGTGTGCTTCATCTTTCAAAATCTACTTGATAATAAGTGTTGTCTTATGCTGATCACATGTTTTATATCCATTCATCCCTATATTACTTTTAAAGCTCTTTTCGAGTAAACGGATTCGGATCTGCGTATGTTGTAGAGCATGTCGAGTTACCCACAGAAGATAATTTTCAGTCCTTAACGATCAAGCTTTCAGCTGAATTTAACAGAACTAACAAGCAAATAAGACCAGGCAAACACATTCAGTGTGAAATGATATAGTCACTTTTACGCGATGAAATCGATAATTACCCATCTGAAGAACTCAAGAGCTAGAAACGACAGATTGTGGGAAAACAATTATTCGCAGACGTTTGGGAAGAAAACAAGAATGCGAACTAGCAGAATAGAAGTATTTCTCACAGAAAATATATACCTGACTGCTCCTCTTCGCCTAGGTGTTATATTATATTTAACTAAGTGCTTAATCGTTAGGACTAAGAATTATCTTCTGTAAGTAACTTGACATACTCTGCAACATGTGTAGAGTGAAATTCGTTTACTAGGAAAAAAATTTTTAAGAAAAGCAGTCTTCGTCATCGAAACGACGCCGTAATACACGGTTTTGCGCTATGACATATGTAAATTTTTCAGTCTATTCTAGGGATGCGTCGTTTAATAATCGATGTTGGGGGCATTCAGGAAAACCGTTCCGACTTGGTTATAGTAAATCTATCCGAACTGCGGAGTATCTTCTTTTGTAGAGGACGGCTGGCTCTAGAAAAGTAAAGTGTTAAAAAAGTTTTAATATTATTTGTGGCAGAAACTAAAATATTCAAATATGTGCAAAATCGCAAAAAAGAAATCGAAGATCAATTATTTTTTTGCGACTTTTGTGCGTTTTTGATTAATCATATTTTTTTTATATATAACATTAAACCCTACTTAACACTTACCTCTGTAGAGTCAACCTTTCCCTACAAAATGAGATATTCCGCAGTTCTGAGAGATTTACTATAACCAAGTCTGAACGATTTTCCTGAATGTCCCAACATCGATTATTAATCGATGCATCTCTGGTCCATTCTTTTAGACAGAAAAATTCTGTACGAAATCAATAGTTTGAACATCGGAAATAGTTTTAAACTGTGGAGGATATGCGGGAGGATCCTCTGACGTTATTCGAATTTTGAACTAGTTGTTTGCTTTGATAAAAACTTTGATCATCAAACTTGATGTGAAGTACTATGACAGAATTTTCACGTTTTCTTATGCTTATACCTTTTTAATGAAAGCATCTGCGGAGCGTCTAGAATTATAAACCAAATATTTCTCTACAAAATGAGGCGTTTTGAGACTCTGCACATGCATTTGTTTACAATGCAAACAGAAAATAAAAAACGGCTTTCTGATACTTCATTTTAGAAAAGTAGCATTTTGCATTTTCTGTACTGCTATATAAGATCTAAACAGAAAAATATGTGAAAACTTCATCACAGAAGTTCACTGCGGTAGTAGAATTAGTTGGTAGCTTCCTACAAATCCAAAGCTTTACTCTTTTCTCTCAACCACATGTTATATTTGGGATCTGTCGACAATAACAAAACTAAGATACTGTATACAAAAACGTTTTCTTCACTGTCGTCGAAACAAGCTTCCTTGCTGGCTGTCCCTTTATTAATTAGGTGCAGTCTTCAGATGTGAGCTGTAATACGTACACATTTAATGGTAATGTTTGATTGACGGCTGACCATGACTGACGATAGTTCTTTGTATAATTTTCATATGTTGATTTAATTAATGAAAAGGTTGATATAGGCGACATATACAATTCCTGTGAGTTAGGACGATGTTGCAATGCACTACTGTCAGGATCATCAACCAGTATAAAATGTTTGCCACGTACAACTAAACCAGTATTGTAGGCCGTTTCATTTAATGGCTCACCAACACCCTGTGAATCATCATATAATAACCGACGATCTGAAATTGCGCACAGAATTATTTCAGTATTTTACTTTGGATGTATAACGAATGTACTTGAATACATAATTCACAACCATCAAAAGCTATAACCTGACCGATAATTTCAGCTCAGCCCCTTATTATACTTACGAATCATAATTTCAACTGTGCCATCTTGCATGCTTGTACCACCTTCAGAACGATCTAAAAAACAAATATGGCGATTACAAGTTGCACCGATATATTGTTCTTGTAGTTTACCTGTTAATATAGTTAACTGTCTACCTTCCTCTTTGATATATATACGGCTATTAACTGGATAATAGTTACCACTAACTGCTTCATTAACTGTGTAATTCCATCCTGGACGATAATCACGCATACGTTCGATTATTTCCCGACCGTTTGCATCTGTATAATATTTTTGATCACTTTTTATATCTGTATCATAACGTACAATTATTTCTTTTCCAATTGCATCATTAATCGATATTGGACCAATTGTCCATTCACTTTCAACATAGAGTTGATCATTGTAAACTCTTATTTCTTGACTAACCCACTCATTATAGATTATTTGTGCCGTTTGTACAATGTCAGTTTTTGTACAATTTATTGTACGTGTATTACTAACAGGATAAGTATCGGAACTATTTGGACGGAACATATAGGCGCCCGACGCTTGGAAATCTGATCGTGAATTATTACCAGGAAAACCTAAAGCACACACAGTGTTGATATGACAACAATAAATTCGTTCCTTATGGAATGCATAACAAAATTGTGCTGAAGGATAGGGCATATTATCCAAGAAATATAATAATCAGTAGTACTGAATAAACGTGGGGCTAAAACAAAAAACGTAAAGCGCAGGGTTTCTTCGTAGAATCAAGAATTTGAATCAAGAAAATTCTCTTCGCGTAGTTGATGCATTGGTCGATGATATTCACGTTTCACCTGAGAGGTTTACTAGCTAATGTAGAAGGTGGCGATCACTAAATTTTCAGTGAAACTCAATGAGCCGAGTTTTCTCTGACGGCAATGTTTCGATAAGACTCTGAGGTTATTTCTTTGAAAAATCTTTTCCTGCCTTATTGTGCTCCTAAACCCATGATGAGTATGTCGTTAGATCGTTATGCTCAGGAATAAACGCTGGACGCTTCGTTGTTCCAAGCGCCATTACTAGTGTCCATTTCTATGGTTATAACGAGAACTAGTTTTCATCGAAAAGGTTTTTGCTTCTGAGCTTTTGACTCTATAGCAAGAGTGGGAGATCACCAAATTTTTTCATTCAAGTTTTGGAAAATCAGCCAGCAACTATTCAGTAGCTAGCAAATTCGTTAAGGTGGCGATTTAACGAGTAGTTTGCCTCGTTGCAAAGAAAATAGTTAATAAGTAACCTTCATCATTCTGACTCACTTATCCCTTTACTGGAAAGGAATCGCCAATATCAAATTGTTTCTACTGAATAAAATAATTATATTTCTTGTTCGCATAGCTTTCTGAAGAACATTCTCAACATGCAGCAGCAAGCAAGTATAATAAGAAGAAGAACAATATAATAAGAAATAAAAGAGATACATTCCCAATACTTAAATTCTTATTAAGGGTCTATGCAAAATACGTTATGATTTTTTCTTTGATTTCAACTGTAAGCTTGGTAATCTAATGTGAAGCTTAAAATTTTTCTCTAGACTCTTCAAAGATCTCCAGAGGTCTAAAAATATTTCTAAATTCAGGTTAATGTTCGTACCCAGATAGTTGAAAAACGTTGTAAACTTCTCTCATTCCACGGAAAACGCGTACATTGTAACATAAAGCTAAAACGTTTTCTGGACATCCTCTGAAGATCCCAAGGGGGCTGAAACTCAACCTTCCCTTATTCTGCGCACAGACACACACACACACACAGACAACCATCCTGTAAGACCCTGGACTAAACTCAAGGAAATATCATTATCATGCAACCAAGCTGAGACGAAATTTCGACAAATAGAATCGATCCTAGAGGTCGCCCATAGTCATTTTCTGAATCCTCATAGTCGAATACCTCTATCAAGAAAGTTTCATAGCTGTATGCCGTCAAACTACAAACATAGAGCCATTTTTATATTTGTCGCTCTGTGCGGTTGCGGACATATACTGTCTTCCATCTGATTTTGATCAAACTTTCAGCAAATGTTTGCCATATCAAAGTGTGGTTATACAATTTTTTTGCCTTGCTATCTCTTACCGTTTTGGGGTTTTCCAGAGTCCAAGGTCAAAAATCCATCCTCCACTGTGGAACACCTTTTTTAAGTATACTTCAAGCTAGAGATCTCGGGTCGGTTTTATTTTAAGCTAGATACCTAAGTGCGTGGACTGAAAGGATCAGATTTTAGATCCTCATTCGTTTTCTAGAGATCCAAGATCCTGAAAAACCCGAAAAGTTCTTTCAGATTTTCCAGGGATCCTTGATTTTCTAGAAAACTAAGGCATAATTAAAAAATCGACTCCCATCAGTCCATGCAGTTAGGTTTAAAATAGTCTAGTTTAAAATAAAATCAACCCGAGATCTCTGGCTTGAAGTATACTTAAAAAAAGTATTCCATGCTGGGCATGTTCGAACAAAAAAACGTGTTTTGAGAGAAACGCTGTGCATTGGCTGGTGTATTTTAGGACATGTAGGAAAATGTTTGTAATTTTTGAACGCACGATCACACAGAGTTGTGCAACGTCTTATTTTGATGAAAAAAGTCTGCTCTACAAATCTATGTGTCTAGAAAAAAATTATTATTTGAAGACTAGTTTTCGAGGCTTCTACAAAACTTCCTTGAGAACCACAAAAAACAGCTCTAGGACCGAAACCGATACAGATTCTGAAAGGCTATCTTTCCATGTGCTTGTCTCGAAATTGATTTTTCTGATACAAAATCATCATTTCTGGGGGAGGCCTTAGCCCTTTACCACCTGGTGCTAATACAGCAGATCTGGTGTTGAGTTTACCACGGGAATAGCTTATGGGGATGCTCAATATGACAATGGTACGGTTAAGTTTGAGCGAAGTTCTTTCACTGTGAAGGAACAGAATGGTTCATTTACGACCCATTCGGGTTGAGTGACATGAAAATTTACTGTTTTGCTTATTTGGTTTTTATTGAGGTTTTTTGCAATTGTGTGGTTACTTGGTCTGTATAAAGCCAGAAAGTGGTTCCTATCATGAATTGTTTTGAAAGATGATTGATGATAGGCTTAATTTGATTACAAACACCCGAGGTCTTTACTGTCGAAAATATCGGAAATTGTATTTTGAGGAAGGGTTTAGGATAACTTAAATTTATATTCAGAATTCTAGATAAGCTTAGAATCTGACAAATGACCGTAGGCAGAGATTATACTTCTGATATTGCTAAAAAATTCATAAACATTACAGTTATATCTACCTTTTTTTATATAACTTCAGTTAAAAACTGAAAATAGTGCATGCCTACGGTCTAGGAATCTCGTAAATGAATGGATAAATAGGTTTTTGACACTGTTGGGGCCGTAAGTTCTTCTAATATAAACTGCTCGTGTTCTAAAGTCTAGATCTAACGCAGGAAACAATAATGTAGCTTATATCAATAAACAAAATACCTGCAGAAAAAAAGCATTGTTCATGTCACTCATTCCGAATAGGTCAAAGATGACCCATGTTGTCCTGAAGGATGCTGCTCCCACATTTCTAATCAAGAAATCTTTAAACGCTTTCCTGCAAATAGATGATGCCCATAGCAATATATATCAACTGCCCGAATACAAAAATAATCAATCTGTTCAAGTGAAAAAAAATCTTTAAAAGAAAAATCAGATTTTTCCACTTTTTGAAAAATTCACCGTTTTCAGACTCCGTGATGAAACAAAAAGTTATTTTTTATGAATCTATAGCTTATTGAATTCTCTACACAATGTTCATGAAGCTTCTTAATCCTATGCTTTGTTATTCCACTGCATCATTTCTACGAATGGGTCGAAAATGACCCAAGCGGGGGTAAAGGGTTAAGTAAACAGTCATGAAATCAAGTCCTTCGCATTCTTCAAATTACCTATTAGCTAAAAATAGTTCTATATTAGATGTTCAGTATCTTAGTTCTAAACTTTTTCTGTATCACTTGAACATGTCTTCTACAGTTATAGGCGATCATCCTCATATCACTTATTGAATGAAAATATAGTTCAATTATAATCTTACCTTTATAATAAAAGAAACCTTGTTTCATTGGAAACGTTATGTTTTTATCTAGATTCGTTATTTGATTCAAATTGCCTTCTTCGTCAAAATCCACACGAACTCGCTAAATAAAGAAGATTGCATAATGAATGTAAGATCTACTGTTCACGTTGTGCAGTTTTTCTTACTCCATTTTGAAGTACACATGCTTCATTTTGTGATACTTTCTTAACAGATGGTTTAGTTGCTGTACCTTAAATTTGAAATAGTATCTATAATATTGTTGACAAATCAAAATGAAAACATATCATAATCATTATACTTTTCACTTCAAAATAATATGTGTTAAATCCGAGAGCAGGTAAAATAGTTCGAAATACAAGTTGAAGTTCAGCAACACTTGTTCTGCCTGGAATATTTAATGTTGGTTTTGAAATAGGTATGAACTAAAAGCCGAACCAATGCAGAAATAGAATATTATTTTTTTAAATCCTCTCTCATTACATCTGCCATGACAATTTGTCCATCAGGATCACGTATTGTATAGTCACGCGTAACTGGAATACGCGCATAGTGCACAACAGGATGAATTGTGGGATTATATAGTGTCAAGGTAAACTAGGAAAAAAAGGATGAACAAGAATAAATCGGTTAGTTATTAAATCTATACATACTTGTTCTTGATTTTCAATTGGTAAACATTCACTTATATTCAAATACTGACATAAAAATTGGGGTTCAGTCGGAAGAGCTGACTGTCCACTTTTCATCATCAGCTTACTGTAGGCAGCGTTGATTATATCCTTCAAAGGTGAATATAAACAGTGTCAACTTTTTGAGAATAACAAAGCTACACACCGCTTTATTGCAGCCCGATTAATTTGAAGAAAGTAGGTAAAGAGTACGTTTTGGCGAAAAATGGAATTTATCTTCCGGATATTCCACTAAAATGTAAATTACTCAGCCTTGGATCAATTTTGAAACGATCGCTTGGTTACCAAATTAAAGCTCACAGTAAGGACTATTATAATCACTATAGACTTTGTCTTGAACTAGTTCCCCGGCAGAGAAAATCGAAAAAAAGTGAGCGTCATGGAATTTCACCTTTTTTTGCTTTAGTTTTCAGATGTTTTGGTATATATTTTTTCTGCCATAGAACTACGTACTAATGTCTCATTGGCAGATAGATTGATAGATAGTTTGAGGTGCCCTCTGTCCGTCCGATAAAGTCAAAAATAAAATTTTAAAATCAGATTAAATGGGCAGAAAATTACTCATAAAATAAGAGCCAAAAGGTTTATTACGAAACTTAAAAGGGTTTACAGAAGTGCAACCATTTCTAAACCCTTTTAGGTTTCGTAGAAGTCAAGGTGCAGTACGTTTTAAGTGCACTGAAACGATTGATCAGTGAGTGCATTTGCTTATTTCGTTATGTTTTTTCCTTATGACTTTTTCTCGAAAAATCAAAAATTACAGAAGTTTCAAGTATTTTTTTGGTTCAGTTTTCGCCGCCCTATACAATGAAACCTCGCATAAGCTGCTGAAATAGTCCACTTGCTCAGAAAAAAAGCTGCTAGAATTTATGCACTTAAACGGTTTAGTACTGGACCATGTCTTCTACAAAACCTAAAAGGGTTTAGAAATGGTTGCACTTCTCTATACCCTTTTGAGTTTCGTAATAAACCTTTTTGTTCACTCAGTATTCTTTTGATACTTGAGTTAAACTGAGAATAACATTTCACTCAGTGAAATTACTTAATAACGTACGTGTATATTATTTTGCTAATGTCGACGTCAGATATTTTATTTATGAGACGCTACACTTTCCGTCAAGAAAATAGCATAAAGATTAAAACGAAACGGAACTATGCGACAGAGAAAAGAAAAACCATTATGTCGTTGATTTATGAATAAACGAAGGACACTAAAAATATTCTAATAAGGTTACCGAGATAGTTGAATATTAGAGCTGATTACTACCACTCCATATGGTGTTTTTTGGGCTCAGTTTCCGCCGCCCTATACTATGAAAACACGCGTAAGCTGCTGAAATAGTCTACTTGCTCAGAAAAAAAAAAATTTTTTAAAAACAACTGCTAGAATTTATGTACTTAAACGGTTTCGTGCTGCACGATGTCTACTACGAAACCTAAAAGGGTTTAGAAATGGTTGTACTTCTCTATACCATTTTAAGTTTCTTAATAAACCTTTTTTTGAAAGTATTTTAACATCAGCAGTATACTATCTGAATCATCTACACCTTAGAAACATAAAGTTATACAGACAGTTATACTATCTGTCACGTCATACGCCAGCATAAATATTACTTACGACAGACTTGTCAATTCCATCTGCTAATCGCATAGCATAATCATCCGCTACATGTTGCTTTTCCGTTCCACTCACAGCATCATGATGCTGAGCTACACCCAAAGCTTCACCTTAATAAAAACGAAGGCTGTAAATTATTTAATAAACTAGTGTACATTATTTACTTAATACAAATAGATTTGGGCGATCATTGACATTTCCATAGGCATTTAATTGTCTTGTTGCTTGAAGTACATTATTTGAATAACGTTCAAAACGTTTTAGAGCTGGTCTTGATGTAAAAAATCCTGTCCAAAAAGCATGTGGATTAAATGCAATAGGAAAAAAATCATCCGTTTTTGATGTCCACGTAAGCTGAGCTTTATTTAATGCATATAAATAGCATGATGGTGTTGAATAAAACACATTAACATCACTCCCATTTGATTGCTAAATAGTACAATAAAGAATAAGTTCAGCTATCGTTCCAATTTAATAGAATGAGAAGAAAATGTACCTGCTCATTCACATAACGTATTATTTTATCTAAATTTTTAAACCATTCGTTTGCATTTTCAAATTGAAAATCACTTCCCATTGTCATAATAATATGATTTGATGCATAACCACGTACCTTAAAACATAATTTATTCTAAAAATTGCATCTGGTACACGAATCTCATCACACCCCTGTCAGAGTCATATAATAATCCTTTTTAGACTATATGTGACGTTGATAAGCTTCTAATGGGTTTCTTGAATAAGTAGCGCGCACAAAAGTGATAAAAACTTTAAAAGAGGTGCCGAGAATCTGAGAAGAAATTCGAACTGGCTATATCAGCATGATTGTCACTTTTGAAAGTAACTCATGGATTCACTATTTTAGATTTCATTTTTTTAAAATATTTTTCAGCTAAAATATTCGTTTTGATGGAATATTCGGATTATATGTAGTCACAAGGAGGGTATGGGAAGTTCGCCAAAGGTAATTTTCGCCAAAAAAAAGTGTTTTATATATCTTTTGCAGAAAATTTCTTTTAAGAAAATAATAAAGCGTAGAAGATAAAATCTAACTGAGATACAAGCAAAATACTAAGTGACCGATTTTTATTCTGATGCACACGTTATATACACTATATATGGTGTGAAATGAGCTTGATTTGTTATTTTAACAATCCCTCGGCTTGTCCAGCTAACGATCTTCTTTTTTCGCTCATTTTCAAAACATTATTGCAATAATTAATAATATTTTTGTACTAATCAAAGAAAAACCAGAAAAACTGTGACGCTGTGACAAAAACGGTCAAAAATGTCACACATTTTCTTTGATCCGTACAGATTAATTAGAATAGTTTCGAACTTGACAAGCTATCACATCTTGTAGAGTAAACAATTTTCTACAAACTGGTATCACTTATTTCAATTATTCATTGCGTTGCAACGTTGAAATGTTGAATATTTTTGTGATATTAATAGACCACGAGTCCAGTTAAGGAAAAATATTTCAGTCCTTAATTCGCTATTTTTATTAAGACATGACAATTTTAGCTTTTTAAGATTCCTCTGCAGCGCGAAACAAAAGAATATTTATAATTTTTGAAAGAACTGACGAGGGTCTAAATTCTTATAGGCTTTTTACCAAAGACACTCTCCTGTACAGGAAACTATTTGCAAATCACTTATTGATGACACACCGACATTTCTGCGAAGGACGTTTTCGCGAACAACACGAAACTTAACTGAAGTTGTGTAGTGAATAGTCATTATATGATACAGCTACAGATATACAGTTTGGCATCATGTAAATATGTTTTGTGTGAAACTGCTTTTCGAACTCACTCCCACACTGCCCACAACCCCACCTTCCACGAGATACTGCCAAAAAGACCCAAATGTATTCTATGAAAAATTCGTGGAAGGGTCAGAGTCTTGTTCGGGGTAACGTCATGTCACGCCTGGTGACTGACAACTCTTTACTGACGACTAAAAGTTGAACCGTTATGGGAAAAAAATAAAAATTTTATTAGAATGGCTATTTATCAGTCATGATTAGTATGAGATTAGCTTATTGTCTATACTAGGGGTGAGACTGTTTCTAAGAACTGATCACCAGTTCAGTTCCTGTTGAACGGGAACTGGTTACTAGTTCTTTTCAAGAATTCAAAATGAAATAAAAGGGATGTAGCTAGTTATATTGACTTGGTTTAGTCGACTAAACACAGCATCTACCTCTGGCGCACTACAGAAAGTCAATGTAAATAGGTTCACCGGTTCTATTTCAATTTTAATTTTTTGAAAAGAACTGGTACCAGTTCCTGTCCAAAAGACAAGGGGGAAAAAGCATACTTCTGTACTTCTGGTACTTCTCCGTACTTCTTGATACTTCTTCGTACTTCTCCGTACTTCTAAAGTACGAAGTACGAAATACGGGATTTCGTATTTCGTACTTCGTACTTCAGAAGTACGGAGAAGTACAAAAAAGTACGAAGAAGTACGAAGAAGTATCAAGAAGTACGGAGAAGTACCAGAAGTACAGAAGTATGCTTTTTCCCCCTTGCCAAAAGAGCTGAACTGGAACTGTCTTATCCATAGTCAGGGGTGTAACCGGTATGAAAAATGCGACACTGGTACCGGTACCGATCGGTACTGGCTTGTCTTGAGCATATTTTGCCTAAGTAAAAATACTTTTTCCTTATTTTTCATTACTGTGAACTTTATTTTATGTTATCAAAGGGATAGATTAATCTTTTTATTTTGATTATGTATAGCTGATTTTTCACACGGTTTTTTTCACGAAAACAACAATTCAATTTCAACCTTTCAAATTAAGAAGTTTATATAAGCCGAGAAAGCTTTAGTAATTGGAATGAAATTTTAGTAGAAGAAATATGTTACAGATAAACTGAATTTACACGTTGTTTTTTGAAAAAAAAAATCGCGTCATACCGCAGAATACCAGCAATATCGGTCGACCAATTATACGTCATACTAATGCCGGTATACGGGTCGGCGTTATAATCCGTACCGGCAGCGGTACCGGTACACATACCGATACTGGCTGCACCTCTGCTCCTAGTCTATACAATGACGAACAATATCGATAACTGGAAGAAACTGCGACAAACTTATTCATATATAAAAATGAAACGTAATGTTGGTGTGGTTTTGCGATCGATTCTGAAAAACTCTAGAAATTTTAAGAAACCTACATTAAACGATATAGCCGACGTTTGACATGGTTATTTTCTCCAAAAACTAATGAATTCATCCGTCTCAGTCCGAATGGGTTCAAATTCCTGTAAAACTTCATGGTCTGCTCCATTCTATCTACAATACACTCTGACGTAAAGTAAGAGTTTTAAAAACCATAGAAAGTACTTATGTTTACGAAAAGCGTTACAAAAAAGCTTTGAAAGTAAGACAATATTTTTCACTAATATTAAGTACAAAATCAGATTGAGTAGACAAAACGAAGTAGACGATGTAGTTCTTAAGTAATAAGGATCGATCCTGAATACATTTGAATTTTGACTGAAGGCAGTTTTACATTAGTTATTCTACAAGCCTATATTTTATCAGTTTCTGAGGTTACTAGGGGTCAGAGGGAGAAGTACTGAAGTTCCTAAGAGATCCAATACCACACCGAAGTCATGATGTGTGAAGAGTCGGGATGTCTCCCACATGGATGAGAATAACTAAGCATGTTAACCCTTTCGGGACGGGTGACGTTTTAAAACGTCATTAAAACCTCAAAAATCGGAATAAGCCGTGTTTTTCAAAATTTTCTTTTGAAGAAACGTCCCTCAAAATTCGATCATAATCAAATTTCAA
>CAJNOQ010003811.1:0-19076 GCA_905250885.1 Didymodactylos carnosus
AAGCTGAATTAAAAAATGATATTAAATCCATTTCGAAGGTAAACGGCTGTCTACCATGGACGTTCAAATGGACCATTAGAAAAGAAAAGTGGGCCATTTTGTAAACCTATCTAGTTTTTTGTGTCAGAGGATACTACTAACTCTACAATAACTCTTTCTGGAAGTGTTTTTTTAAGAGGCTAGAGACAAAACATTCTATTGGGGGTCGTCAATTAATCGAAAAAACGTGAATTTTTTTGAATTTGGTTAATGTGCCAAAACTAAGATCAAAACTAGTCATCTATCTGAAATACAGTGCTTGTGGTAAAACGTGTGTAAAATCATAAAAAGACATTTTGTAGGAAAATGTTTGCTCTACATCTGTAATGACTATAGGTTCAGATCTTTGACATTTGTATCAAATTCAGAAAACTAAGAAAATGATGAAACCCAGACTTATCTCTAGTATTTGATATAAAAGTATATCATGACGTCTTTAAAAATGTTCTGTTGTATATGAATCGATGCAGAATTGTCCGCTCTACAAAGCGAAGCTAGATTTATTTTGGGACTGCCATATGCGTGGTCTTTTTTTAAAAAATTCCAAGATTAGTGAACGTTTATGTTTTTTCGATTAATCGGCGACCCCCAATAGAATGTTTTGCCTCTCGTCTCTTAACAAAACACTTTCAGAACGGTTATTACAGGGTTAGTAGTCATTCTGAATGCTCTTTCGAATGACAAGTGAATAATTAAAAAAAAGAATTTGCCAACGGACAGTATGTTCGGTGCTGTGGCGGAGACTCTCTTAAGATGTCACGTAACAGTGATAATATTCTTTCTCGGTACTGAGTATACACAAATTACAAATCCTCGCATACTTGAAAATCCTGTGTTCAACCCGGCCCGACCAAAACACTTTTCGGCCCAAGCCCAGCTCGATCTGACCACTCCATTGATACGGCGGTTCTATTCCCTGACTGACCTGGCCCTTGCTGATTTCTGGTATCAATGGCATTGTATGCTTCATGAGCCCAGCTTTATAATGCTTCCAGTGCTGACATTTACAATACTGCAAAAAGCGTTTCGTAATTTATATGTTTAAACAGTTTGAAAGTTTGAAAGTCATTGGAATAACAATTATTGCACAATACAGAGCAGAGGCGAAAAAGTCGGAATTCTGCTCGCAGTTCTTAATTTCCTTGATCAAAAGTCAACTTTTGAACAATAAAAGTATCATATTCGGAATTAGGCATGCAACGGTTACGGTTATTAACCGTCAACCGTAACAACGGTTACGGTTATTAACCGTCAACCGTAACAACGGTTACGGTTATTAACCGTCAACCGTAACAACGGTTACGGTTATTAACCGTCAACCGTAACAACGGTTACGGTTATTAACCGTCAACCGTAACAACGGTTACGGTTATTAACCGTTAACCGTAACCGTAAATGACGGTTTTATAACAACTTAGTTTATATTTGATTTTTAGTTCGTTGATATCGGTTCACATTAGAAGTAGGCAACGATGGTCTTTGTCCTGACGTTATAGTGTATCTACTAATAAATTTATGAAAATTCTAGAGAATAGGTAGTCGACTATGAGAAATCCGAAAATGAGTATGAGAGACCTATAGAACGTATTCTATTGGTTAGAAACGTCCTCTTGGATTCCGGGATCTCATAAACACACTATTCAAGGAGAGACAAGCGCTACTTGTTCGCTTATCGTGAAGGTTTCGGTCAAACACTTGTGTCGTACAACGGGCGGAGCGAGCGGTGGATAGTGAGAGTGACTCATGGAAGCCCGGAACCCTAGGCCCGTAACGAAGTCTCGTAACAAACACGTTCTTGTGTCGACGTGCGATTACTGCACTCGTGACTTTCGTTGCTATTTTCGGACCCCGAATAGTCGAGTGTCTATTCTGTACCATTTTCATCCAATCCGATCAAAAGTAGGCTTCTGACCAATAGAATGCATGCTAGAGGTCCCTTATACTCATTTTCGAATTCCGCATAGTCGATTATCTACCCCCTAGAATTTTCATAAATTTATTAGTAGATGCACTATAACGTCAGGAGAAAGATCATCCTTGCCTACTTCTAATGTAAACCGATATCAACGAACTAAAAATCAAATATACACTAAGTTGTCATAAAGCGGTTATTAACGGTTACGGTTATGACCGGTCACGGTTAACCGTAACCGCTGCATGCCTATTCAGAATCAGGATAAAAAACTGAGTCGAATGACGTGTATTTAGAAACTTTTAGTTGATTTTCAATTTTGGGTGAAAATCCCGGTAATTTTTCAACGTGAAAATTCAAAAAAAATGAAAGTACTCGGATAAGATAGAAATACACGTCATTCGACTAAGTCTTTTATCTTGATTCCGAATATGATACTGTCATTGTCCAAAAGTTGACTTTTGATCGGGGAAATTGAGAATTAAGAGCAGAATTCCGACTTTTTCGTCTCTGATTTAAAAAAAATGAATTACTCAGCAGCGAAACAAAATTTAAAAACAAAAAGTTATACTTTTAAAGCTGGGCTCACGGCGCATACAATGCCATTGATACGACGGTTCGATCCCCTGACACAAAAAACTAGATAGGTTTACAAAATGGCCCACTTTTCTTTTCTAATGGTCCATTTGAACGTCCATGGTAGACAGCCGTTTACCTTCGAAATGGATTTAATATCATTTTTTAATTCAGCTTTTAAGGCTGAATAACAAAAAATAGTTTGAACCTTCCGATTAGAAACCCAAGTTGAAATATTTCACTTTTTCGAACATCGACGTTTTTTCGTTTCTTTACAGCCCTGGAGTTTTTTTTAATTTTTCGAACCTGAAAACGAGCAATAAAACTAGAGGCGCATATATTCTTGATCGCTTTGAAGTCCTTGAATGAATTTGAATTTGAAGTGCCCCTATCCAAATATGTATGAAAAAACGAAAAATAAATTTCACTTGAGTATTGAATTAGCACGACCTTAGTTACAGGCTGATAGAGTCCGATCTTCAATTTAGACTTTAGATTTTTAATCAGACAGCGTTTTCTGGGAAACTCCAAAGGAATTTTGCAAGTTTTTAAGGAAAAAGCGTTACCAAAAATCGGTAAAATGGCTATTTCACGTAACACTGCTACCGGAAGCTTAGTGCATTACCATTTTCTTGGGGAACCTCAAAACGTTATAATTTTTTAAGAAAATGTTGTGGAGAGCTGCAGAACATCTCATTAAAACGAAGATTCAAAGTTCTTAAAAGCTTGATCTAAGCAAACGCCTGGAAATGTTTTATTTGGGCGAAACGAGATTGATTTTTTGGCCACTTGATTTTTTTCAAGATAGAATCTTCCACTTATCTTGATATATTCTTTGAACAAATCATTTTCAGACGCTTGCTTAAATTCAGTTTTTAAGAACTTTTAATCTTCGTTTTAATGAGATGTTGTGCAATTCTCCACGAGTTTTCCTTAGAGAATTATAACTTTTTGAAGTTCGATAAATATGTTAATGCACCAACCTTTCCCGTAACAGAGTTATGTGGAATGGCCGAAAAGGAAGGATAAGAAATCCGACTCTGTCAAACTGTAGCTGTATGTGTTCGGCAAAGATAAATGAATATCCGAGCTCTCAAACACTTATCTGCACAAAAATGTTTTGGGAAATGTCAAAAGTTCCGTTTTGACCAGTTAAGTTCGGAATCTGTGCACCTAGGAACCAAAAAATATTTCGTGTTAAAAACGTTTCTTGTTAGGTCTAATAATCGCTGAAACTTTCATGAAGTTCGGGTGTGTGATTTCCCAAATAGGTTTCTGAAATAGAGGGCAAACGGCTTAAGATTAGTGTTTATGCTCTCATTTTAGGATGTGCGCAACTAGAACAACACGATTTCATCTAGATTTAGCATTTAATGATGTTTGGAACTGCATGCAAATATTCTCGAGTTTTCCAAGAGTGATGGCTTTATGTTCAGAAGGACGAGTGAAACATCAGAGATCGTAATATACTTACACGACATTACTGCGATGAATGTAACTGTACCTATTGTGAGAAGAACAGCGGTCGTGAGAAGAATGACAATAACACGTCCAACTGGTTTTTTTCTAGTAGGTGAAAACAAGAGCAATATGAGACCACAATATTTTAAGTAGATAAGTTACTTACATGATTGACCGTTGTTTGGTTTCCTAACCAAGAAAGTAATAAAAAATTTAGTAAGTGTTTTTAATACTACTAGTTCTTACCGATGCTACAAGACTTTCTGTATTGGCCACATTGTCAGATGTTTCAAGTTGAGACCAACGTCGAAAAATATTAACTAGAGTTGGTAGCATGAATTCGAATGCTGTCGTCAGACCGCCAAAGAGTCCAATAATCGTGGTTGAAACAGATAATAAATCATAACGTTTGACATAGGTATACGTGCAATATTTTGGCAAACATTCATTATAATATTTATCAAAAAAACTCTCAATATTCCATTGTTCAATCATCAATTTACTCAAAATATGTTTGATTGTCGTATTAGGTTGAAACTGACTTGTTGGCCAAATCGAATTAATAGCGGTTATATTAGATCTTGCTGAAATCATATTTATACACGTTTGATCGTATAAACATTCTAATGACGACTGAAGAATAGTCTCAATTGGTAAACAACCGATATAGAAACCGGATATCACTGTGTTATTTAGTATAGCTGATTCGATACATGTTGACGTTCTTGCACAATCGCATTGGCCACTGTTATATTTGACATTTTCAACTCCCAACCTAGGATTTTTGATATAATCATTGTCTTTGATGTACCATCTGAAGTTTGTTTCGTACGCTGATATAAATTGATTTGCGCTAATTGAATCTTGAATTAAATTAAATGCTTCTAGAAAAGTGTTTGCCATCTGAGTTTGAAATTTATCGACGAATGATGATATTTGATATTCAAGTAAAGGTGGTGGAACGAGTGTTGAACTGATTAAATAAGTTGAATAAAATAGTTCAAGCGAATCAGACACAGTCTGATTTGCTAATTTACAAAGAAGAGCAAGCGCTTGAAATTGTGATGTGTAATATAGAATATCATCGTTATTAGACAAATGATCGATCCATTGTTGTGTGATGAATACACTTGAACATAGATAGTGATAAGAAGGTTGAAGTCGAATAAATTTATCGTATTTGACGGATAAGTGAGAACAGTGACATTCGAGATTTTGTGAATATTTGCTACGTAATTCAAGATATTTTGATAAAGATGGAGAATCAAAAATAGTTGTTTTTGTTCGTTGTAAAACGGCGTTATAAACAGTCAAAACATACAATGTTACCGCTAATAAAATGACATACAATCGTGTTGTACGTCTCTCATATCGTACATCTTCATCTGTGGATAATGTACTTTCAAACAAATTAAATTCAATGATTTGTTTACGGATAAATCGCAAGATAGTCTTCATGGAGAACTGCACATGTGCTGGCAAGGATCCATCTTTAAGAAAGTACTTTTCTACAAAAGGAAGAGAAAAACAACACATATACCAACATCCAAAGCCTTACTTTCGGTACTATATATAGTCGCCAAAAAAGAAGACTAGTGGTTGTTTCTTTAATAACTTGACAACAATAAGTGCTAAAGACCTGTAGTTTTCAGCAATCGCAAGTAGAGAGTTGTAGCTAACTTTTCATAAGCAAACGTTGGTTTTTAAAAGCTGTTAAAGACCGTTTTTTCAGAGAATCTTTGAAAAGCTACCTTAGATCTCTGGAAACTGACATAATAGTCTACCGGTTTTGTTTTTATAGACAGATGCTCCAAAGCATCTCCCACGAAACTCGACTTAAGCAAAAGCTTGATTCTGTTCAGCTCACGTGAATCCGAAGTTTCCAATCTTAGAACTGTTTTACCATTAGGTGTGAGAACCTTAAAAATACAGGGAAACATAGGATAGCGACTATGCTGAATCTCGTGGCAACATTTATTTTAAAAAAACGTAGCGAAAACGTATATTAGGTGAAATATTCCATTTTAGCCCATTTTTGAGTAAAATCAAAACAATTGAGAATCAGTCATAATCCATCCAAATTATGTCAAAATATCAACATGTACTCTATTTCACATGCTCAATACTATGCAGTTCAATAAACGCTTTAATAATAAGCAGAAAATGTCTCACCTCTATCATGACTCTATTCAAATTTCATTTGCTCGAGTTAAATTGTTTTTTTAGAGATGCACAAGATCCTTAAGGCCTTGCCAGCTAACGATCTTCTTTTTTCGCTCTTTTTCAAAGAACTATGGCAATAAAGTTAGAAAATAATCTAAAACTGCAACTATAGAATCATGTAGATTGAACATTTCTGTATGAAATGAAAAGTGTCTCGGCTCTAAATGTTGATTTGTTATGGCAATACAGCTGTTCTACAAACAGCCCAAAAAATCGGTTTTGGAGCTATCTGAAGTCACTTTTTAAGTTCGAAACTATTCCAATTAATCTGTATTACGCAAAGAAAAATCAGAGAAACCTTGACGCTGTGACAAAAAATGGTCAAAAGGAGTAAAACAAGTTTTACAAAATTATGAAACAAAATATATGGATAAAATTCTGCATGACTTGAGAAAAATTTTGTTGAGTATTCTTGCCCAATCAATTGTATGAATGAGTGACGCTTTTGAGTACGAAATGCTCTAAGGAAGAAAATATTTAAGACGTTCAACATGGGTCTCCAAGCTAATTCAGATATAGAATCTAACAAGTTTTCATAAGGTTTCTAGAAAAAAATTTCAGTTTTGAATACACTATTTTGATCCGCTATTGAAAATGGACAGCTACATCCGGTACTAGGGATCTTCAGGGATGGTTTCCGAAATCTTTAGAATTTAAGTGACTGTCTGAGTTCGAGAGATGTAAACATAATCTCGAATTATTTCTAAAACACTTAGACATTTTGAAAAATGTTTGTCTGGCATCGACAAGTAAAATGAACGCTTACTTTCAATTTTTGTTCGAATGACCATTAGGTATGGTGTGATGATTTGAAATATTGTTATCAGTCCGCCAACTAAACCGATTGCTGTTGTTACTATATAAATATAATTATTTCGTGCATTGATTGTGTAACGACAATATTCTGGTTTACAAGCGAGGTAATAGGCTCGAAACGATATATTTTTGTTCCATATTTCTACCATTAAATTTAGAACAATATCGTTGATTTTCGTAGATGATCGATATGTAACCAATAGAGATGGATCGAGGGGTAAAATGTCCGTATTGGAATGGATGTACGATTTGATTATTGTTAAACAAGTGTTATTATAAAAGCAGTCTAAAGTTGATGATAAAAGTCCATCAAGTAAATAACATCCACGAAAAAAGTTTGGCACAATAAATAGACGGATAAGATCTTCATCTCGAATATACGTTTCACCAAGACATTTTGAATTATTCAAACAAGAACAGTTAGTGCCATTCATCTGTTCAAATTTTCCAATAATTGATGTTAATTTATTTGTAGTTTGATTCCATTGAAATTCTGTTACAACAGAGGTAAATAACTGATTTACATGAATTGAGTCACGCGTCATTGATAATACTCGTGTAAATGTATTCGGCACTTGTTTCTGAAACATGTTAATACTAGATTCTATTTCTGATTTGAATAATGAAGATGGTAATACTGTTGGAGTGATGAAGTCAATTGAATAGAACTGAACTAGGGCATCTGCAATTGTATCATTGGCCAGTTGACAGAATGTGGCGAGTATGCGAAACAACGGTGCACCATGCAAACGAAAATCATCCAAGTAAAGTACTTGACGTTGAACATATAGGAAATCGAACCATTTATTCGTGACAAATACACTCGAACATACTTGATGGAATAATGGTTGAAGATCGATAAATTCACTGTACTTAATTGCTATTCGAGAACAATGGCATTGAAGAGAATCAGAGTATGTTTGCTGTAATCGTTCATATTGCGAGAGAGTAGGTGATTTCTGTTCGTTTATTCTTGTTTGTTTCACTACTGTCGTGTAGATAACAAGAATAGAAAATGTTATTGAAAATAGAATTAAAAATAAACGAGTTGTTTCTCGTTCCACTTTAATATCTTCGTCATCGGTTGACCGACTTTCAAATAAATTTAACGTTTTTATCTGATCGTTTAAGTTTTCGACTAGAATTTTGAATTGTATTTCTAAAAACAATCGATATCAGGGTGATTGTTGTATATCTGTACCGTTTGGTCTGAATATAATCATCTCAAATATTAATATACCATCTGTTTAACTTATAAAATCGATTAAGTTTTAATCAGATGCTACACCTTTCGGAAAATACTGAGAATTTTATTTTTTATTTATACGAAAAATTTCGGGAAAGTGCAGTCCACAGGACTCTAATGCTGACCGCTGTAATTTAGTTCTGTTGCATATATTCTTCTAGCTTCTATAATTTTGGTTTTATAGACACCAACACAATGAGATGGTTCCCGTCGGAGATAGGCAAACATCGGTTATAGCCGATAAATTTCATCTTTCTACTGAAACGGATTACATAAAAAGTACGCATACCAAAACTTTTCTAACAACTGCGTTTTGTAGAACAAACATTTTTCTGCAAGATAAACCATGGCGAAAGCCTTCATGTTTTGAATTACTGCTGCAATCGCTTTTCAACGAAGAACCCTAAATCGGTTAGAAGCGATCATGAGACTATTAAGAAATCTTTTTCTTACAAGTACTGGATCAAGACGACACCGCAGCCCTCTTGCAGAAACATGTTAGCTCAACAGATCCCAATTGTTAGAAAAATTTTAGAGAACCAGTTTTCGGGGTCGTGTGCTTTATTCGTTTTTAACATAATAATACAGACAGGCTACTAGATCTTTCTTCTCAGGTTTCCGGAAGTTTCTTTCCTTCGATCCAGACATTTAACTACTACGCAGAAATCTACTTCTTTTGTCATATCTTCTGTAAATTGATGTATGTAGCGAACGAAAGACGCTTGATTTGACGACTTCCGGAAAATTCACTATAACATCTTAGCCATAGCCCTTTCAAGAGTTGAAAGATATCTCATTTTGAAGAAAACACTTTGCCCTATGTTGTGAAATTAGTTTCAAAAGGTTTTTATTTTTGAGCTTGGAAAGACGGCCAATTTTGAGATCCGGCTATTTTGAGATCCTTCTAACAAAATAGAAATTCTTCTTTGATTAATAGAAAACTTTTTCTTAATTAGCAGTTTGTGACTGTGACGGTAGTGCCTTAATAAACAATAAAACAAAAAGCTTAAAAGGGCAATTGGCGGTAAGATCATTTTTCATATCATACTTTTTTGGCGAAAAAAGCACATGGTTGTAAACAGCATCGAATTCTGAACAAAATAGCTGATTCAGTTATATTTAAAAAAATGTTTCACTTTTTTCACAAGATTTGGCCCCTACTTCCCTCCTCCCTTGGAACATCGAAAGTTTTGGTATCTCAAATTTCAACGGCAGATACATCATTCAATGCAGAATTTCGCGCTGATTACGAATATCGGCTTGATTTAACGCCAAAGCGTTACTAACATTTACCATATCACTTGTTTTAACTGATGGTATTTTCGCCCATCGTTAACTTTTCATCGTCAGCCGACTCACTAACGTGTTTCAAAATTTTGAAACACACTCAGTCGTGTTCAGAATTGATTTTTCAATTTAAAATATATCAAAATAAAAAATAAAAACACGGTTCTGTATTTTTCCAGGTCAAAAACTGAAAAACCGGCGAAAACTACCGTTTTTTGAAAACTTCGATCTGATATTATGGGAAAACAAAGTTTTGATCCCATGAGTAAAATACATGGCTCGACTCAGGTTTTTACGCTTTTTCAGATTATGGCCTCAAAATCGAAAAAAAGTTATCGAGCATGGCTAAAAACTGAATATACGTACATATGTTAGGAACAAAGTTAGGCGCATTTTATTTTCCTAGTGGAAAGTAGATTTGTGAAATACACCAATTTCCGTATTTTCATTGCACCGTTACGTAAGCGTCTAAGAGATCTGAGAGGCATCTCATCGTGTTTAGAATTGCATGGGCTATCGAATGGTGTGTTGAAAAGTGTTTTTCGTTGGTTTCTGAAACTTCTAGAATTTCTAAAAAACTGGATTTTTCAGAGATCTACCAAAAATTTCAATGTCCCAAGGGGAGAATAGGGGCAAAATTTTGTGAAAAAATGAAACTTGTTTTTGAAAAAATTTAATCGGCTATTTTGTTCAGAATTCGACGCTGATTACACCCATATGATTTTTTCGCCAAAAAAGTGTGATATGAAAAATGACCTTACCGCCAATTGTCCTTTCGACAATATCATGTCGCCTTTGACTTTTTCTCATGGCAACTTTGATCATGAGAATCGATAGTAATCATATTTCAAATTCAGATAAATTGTCTTATCCTGTCGATGTTGAAGTTTAACTGCCATTAGTTCTTTTTCTACGAGATCTATGAAAAACAAGATGCAAATTATATTAGCATCACCACTTACTCATTGCATTAGATCGTTTTTTCATTCTTCGAATGATAGTTATCATTAACGGTGTGACAATTCTTAACGTTGAAGTCAATCCACCCACAAGTTCAATGATTGTGGTCAAAATATGAATATAATCTGATCCTTTAACATAGGTATAGGTACAATTGAGTGGATTACATTGATGATAATAGGACGAATAATTGACATTTAAACCCCAGTCTTCAACTGCTAATTGATTCAGCAAGTCACGTACAGTCGCGTTTAATGGAAAGCGACTAGGCAACAACGAGTCAAGAGCACGAGCGTTCATTGGAGATGACGAATTTATGTTAGATTGGATAGTGTCGATACACGTTTGATTATAAAAACATTCAATTGAAGATTGACGTATCGATTGAATGGGTAAACAACCACGATAAAAGTTTGGAATGTCAAATAGACTTAATCCATTATGATAGAATGATAGTTGCCAAATACAGGTTGGGGTTATATCACAGCTGCAATCTGTGTCGCCAAATATAAGATAAAAGTACAACATGTCAAGTGTTCCACTTTCGTCACGTAGACCTAGAAGAGAGACAATAATTCCTTAAAGACACAGTACAAATACAATGTATGATTGATGATGTGTAGAACTAATACTGATAGATAGAAAGTGTTACAAAAATATTAAATACCACCAGACTTGTTGTTCTACAGAAACCGATCCATGAAGTACGCAGCACTATTTTTTTTCAAACATCAATCTTTTTCATCAGAAAAGTAGCACTAATATTTTTTCTAGCCTATTCGTCTATAACGAAAAGTTAGAAAATAGAAATATGATTTTTAAGTTATTTTCGAAGCCTTTGGGATCGAGACGCGACTATCTATCAGGATTAAGGTAGAGTCATGTAACATTAATTCGCTTTGATGCAGAAATGATAAATATATAGTATTTTAATAAATGGTGCACAAACAGGACTTTTACAGGTTAAAGGCAATTTTCAATTTATGTCTACGCAATGATTCTTATGTCTTTTAATCCTGTTCAGTTCCTTGAATCCGACTGACTAATAGTAATATAAATAGTTATTGATCTAATGTTTGTCGTTGTCCCTTTCACACTTCTTTATTTGACTTTTTCTCTGATTGACTCTTTCTAACTCTAAAAACTTGAAGTTTCCCAATTATTCGGTTAAGTAAACTTTGAACATATAATATAACGATTATATCGATTTGTTTCATCCTTTTTTCTTGAAATAAAAAGTTTATGAAAAAAATGTAAACGAGATAGGGATAAGAGATGTAACTAGTGCTCTATTAACATAAATTCACTGTGATTGTAAAACTTGAACATTTTGACATAAAAAAATCTTACATAGCTCGCTGGTACATAGAATAAATGTGCTGAATAATAGTTTTTGAACTGTGACAGATTTAATAAAGACAAGTTTTACAGAAATCAATGTACAAAATTCATCAAAGTGTACAATCATATGACTTAACGTGTATCAGTTATACTTAGTGCTTTATATTCTTACCAAATGATGCTGTTGAAAGTTATTTAAAGCCATTCATATCCATTCATGATAGAAAAACTTGGCTGATCCTATGATTTGTTACAGGATGCTATGATGATTTCTTGAAAAAATATTTTTACAAAAAAATAAAGAATTTTAGAAACTGCTGAAGACATACAAGGAAGGAGTGCGTATATTTACGCATATTCCTGCTTTTCTCGTTTGTTTTTAACAAAAGAGAAATTAAAGAGTAAGAGATGGAATTCATTTGATCCTGTATTTTTTCGGGCTATTTCAGATGGATTAAAAGCATCTGCCTTGTAAAAAGGTTTACAGCGTAGCTATTCGATCTAAGCCGCTTGAAACTTGTCCTCTCTACATGTCAGATACAAACAACAAACAGAGTCGCACAAGAAGTAAAAGTTAAGCGAATCTTTTAGTGTCAATTAGGTATTTATGGACATTATTTACGATAAGGATGTTTTCTTCTGGGATAAGATTAAGGATACCTTCCCTCTTTTTTCACCCGTTTGCCAAATGCGGAGCACATGTCCGATCGAGTTCAAATTTATAGCAGAGATAGACCATCGAAAAAGAAAATCGATGTATTTTTTGTCCAGAATTTTCTGAGATGTTCTTCTTCTATAGGTTTTCTGCAAAATGCCAGTGTTCATCCAGTCACACTACGACCCCTTGAATGGAAAATGCTGAAAAAAGTGTTTACTCCTGAGATAGAATCCGAAGTATCTATGGTAAAAATTAAGCTCGATCGGACCATTTTTTCGAGTGGTCGTAATGTGACCGGATTGAAGTCACATTACGTCCATGAATCAGCAAAAAATTTTGAATATATAGGAGAGGAGAGAAAAATTTACGATACTAAAAAGTTGGAATCTTTTAGGCTTTGAAGGAAAAAATTAACAACTTTTCAAGGAAGGTCATGGAGAGTTGGGAGCGGTCTCTTTTTAAAGCCCAGACTTTTCTCCACATTAGGCTATGTTCAGCTTAAAATGAAAAGTTTTTACAAAAAAGAGGAGAGTATCCTTAATTGATCCTTTTAGAATGAGTTCAGTCGTTTGTGATAATGCGGTAATCCACTTTATATTATTCAACGGGATAGATCTTTCATGTAATAGAAAGCTGAAGCCTACGCATATGCGGGTCAGATGGATGATATTTATCCAACTTCCTATATTGTACCAAACTGGTAGCCGAGGTGAAAATATAAGGAAACTCACCTATAACACACCATTTTAAAAAAGTTAAAGGACACCCTAGGCTAGCCCAACGACCGAATACTAGATCTACAAAAGACGGGCTACACAATAAATTGTGTCTAAAGACTTAATTCGTTTAGAAAAACTGTAAAAATTTCTACAGTAGTACCAAAATGTCGGCTAGGGGCAGTAAGTAACTCCAAATTTTCAATAAGTAGATTACACAGCAATTTTGCACCTAAACCTCAATCCAATTTTTTTCTTCCTATGGAAGATCGTTGAAAGTTTTGAATAATGTGGTAAAAGGGCAATGATTTTGAAATACAATAAGAAACAAGAAATGCAGATGTTTATAGATAAAAGTATGAATTTTAATACAGTTGTATTTCTTGTTTCTTATTTAGAACTTTTCAACGAATAGCGACGTGTTTTTCGAAATACGACTGGAATTTTTCTTCTATCTAGATTAGATCTATTGTACGTTTAAGAAGTTTTAGTGCTCGAAACTCACCTTCCACCTCCGCTGACAATGTTGTTTGAGTTGAAATTGCCAGTTTATTTGAATGAGTTGTGTCTCGAATTAATCTTAATTTTCTATAAAACTCATGGATTAGCCGCCGTTGAAATAATCGAATTAGAGCTGTTGTTTCTGAGTTGAATAAATCGTTTGCCACAAGCGTTGCACTAACATGATTTGTCGAAAGAAATTGAGCGACTGATGCGGAAGTAGATGTTTGCGCCGATCGACACAATGTGGTCAGTGCTTGGAACTGAGCAAGTCCTGTTTTACGAAAATCAAATCGAGAAACAAATCCACTGCCCATAACGATGTTTGCCAAATAGTCGAGCCATTCAGATGAAACAAAATCACTCGTACATACTTGGTGAAAGGTTGGTTTTATATGAATAAACGTCCCGAGTGCAAATGACAGTTGAGAACACGAACATTTCAGACTATGGCTATAATCAACTTCAAGTTTTCTATAGGTCGAAAACGATGGTGATTCAATATTTACTGTAATAGTTTGTTTGGTTAGTGCCGTGTAAATAACTAATACGACAAAGGATAATGATAATAAAATTAAATATAAACGTGTTGTTATTCGTTCATATCGAATTTCGACTTCGTCAGTTGATCGACTTTCGAATAAGTTTAACGTTTTAATTGATAGAATCAATGTTCGTAAACGCTCGACAAGTGGCATTTGAGACACAATTTATTTACAGGTTTAATAGCATTTGACTGAAATTTCACACAAAATTCTCCATTGTTAAATATACATCGCTCGTTTGTGATACTAATTTATTTGTTTTGTATATGAGCTAAAAGTCGAAAATGATTGAATTTTTAACAGCAGCTGATAGAAGGAAGAAAAATATACATCACAACTGGAAATCGAACTGGAGACAGTGGTATGCAAGACCATTGCTCGGATCGCTGAGCTGTCGAGGCAGCCTTTGATACACAATTTTCTTCCTTAAAGATGCACTATTGAATAGTGACAACGAGGATTTTCTACGTAAATTGATTTTATCGTCAAGTACCACTGAAAGTGAGAACACACCAGAACCATATAAGACTAAATCGCGCTTTTTATATACATTACCGGCTTTCCTACAATAACAAACGGACATATTCTTTTGTAGCGAAGCCGTGACAGTTTTTACGTAAATCCTAATATAAATGATGCTTGTGGTGCTGCTTTTGTAAAATAAAAACATGAATATATATGAAAAGAGTACGACTTGGTCCTGGTGTGTTCTCACTTCCAGGCGTACTTGACGATAAAATCAATTTACGTAGAAAATCCTCGTTTTACTATTTAATAGTGCATCCATAAGGAACAAAAGTGTGTATCAAAAGACTATGTCTCGATAGCTCATCGGTCAGAGCAATGATCGTGAATACCACTGTCCTGGGTTCAATTCCTAGTTGTGATGCATACTTTTCTTCCTTCTTTTAGCTGTTGCTAAAAATTCAATTATCTTATTTTCTCATATGTGTAAGAACGATGAAGACATACTATTCGTATACAAAACATATTGATTTTTATTTGGACATTATCAACCCTAGGAAGAACAGAGCCTTAAGGAAATCAAAACTTGTTGACATATTGTTACCTCGATTGATCTTGGTCTCTGATGAAACGGATTCTTGGAGTAGAATATAGCTAAGCTCCGTTACTAACAGATGTTTCTTTCATACGGTAGTAATATTGTTAATAAAAACATAGAATTACATCTTTTGTTTAGAATAAATATTTTATGTGAAGTGGAAAGAAAAGTAGAAACATCTCTTTTTTGACGATTGTATCCTTACTTAATTGATATATAGATAGAAAATTATAAATGTCGCAAAAATATCTTTATCTTATTAATAGATTAATTCTTTCATGATCAACAACATTTTTTATCTGTTGATGACTCACGAGTTTTGTTGACCCTCTTTGATGATATTTATTCATGATTAGAAACTAACAATACAGTCGTAATATCAACAAAAGATAGCTATAGTCAAACAAGAATAAATTAATTGATTACTATCGGAATTTATCCAGCGTAGTAAAAAAAGATCTACTCCCAATAATATCTTCTTTTACTTTCTCCTCATTTATTGTTTGTTCTGTTCTGTAAAAGTGGTAGTGTTAATAAACGATATCATATTTTCTCTTATACTGATGACAGTAGGATAGTCTGTAGTAGAAAATCAGAATGATGTTATTTCACATTTCGCTGGAGAAACGAGAAACACGAAACGAAAGTTTCAGTGTAGATCAATTGAAGATAGTACACTTTTATCAGCATAAAGAAATATGGTGTCCTCATCAACACTGTCAACACCATAAATTAAAACACACGATGAAAGAGGAGAAAATAAAATAAGATAGTAATGAGAGTAGATATTTCTGCATTGTAAAAAGAGCGTTTTACAAGAAATAATGCGTTTTGTTACTGCTTGACGTTTTATAGTGTGAAATTGTGAATCACAGAAGATATATTTTCTGGCCAGAATTTTGTGTCAATTAAATAACAGTTATACGTAGGTATGCACTAGTTACAGTTTTTTACCAGTTAACTGTAACTATGAAAACTGTAACTGTCATGACTGTGTAACTGTAAAACAGTAACTGTCGTAACTGTAGATAAATATTCTAGAGTGAGTTAGTCTTCTACGATTTGCATACCTTTTAAGAACAGAGACATCCTTAAAATGTATGTAAATCATAGAAGACTAACTCACTCTAGAATATTTATCTACAGTTACGACAGTTACAGTTTTCACAGTTACACAGTTATGACAGTTACAGTTTTACAGTTAACTGTAACTGGTGCATGCCTGGATACGTTATACCGGGTTAAAATGAATATACATTCATGAGGATAATAAGCACATCGTTGATGTGCTTGTTGATGTGATATTTACACGTTTCTTAGGTATATTATATGAAAATTAGGTAACCCAATACTGGTAAAATAGTGAGTACTTTTTATCGCTATTTTGATTTTAATACACAGTGATTCAGCGTCATAGTGGGTAGCTTTTTTTAGGCTTTTAGCTTTCCAGCCTTTTCCTTGACGGTTCCAAATAACCTCCTTTATTCCTTTTTGTTCTCATCAATCAATCTTCCGTAAGATTAATATCTCACGATCTGAAGAAAAGGTTTCGAAAAAGCGGTGAAAGCAGCTATGGCCTGCATACGGGCAGTGTGGAGACATATCCCGATTGAGATATCAAAATAATCTATATTCTCATCAGGATATCAAAAATTTTAATTTTTAATTTGTAAGAAAATGATAAATTTTAATTTTTTATATGAGAATTGAATATTCTTCTGCTAGTATTCCCTTTTGTTTCCGCCAGCTGATCGAAGAGACACGTATATCTTTTTAACAAACGTAAATAGATTTCTTCTATTAGTCATCTTTCATATATGAGTGCAGCATAAAATATAATAAAAGATAGAAATAAAAGTCGCTAACACACACGCTTGCATCTGCCATACATTTTTGTAACTTTCTTGTCTTCTTCAACTTCTTATAACTATCAATAATTCACTTGATTCAATTGTATCTTTTTAACAGACGTTTTCCCGTTAGTCGTTTTTACGACGAAATTTCGTATTTATATCCCGATCGGGATATAAATTCGAGTAAAATTTTTGTTAAAGATTTTTGTTCGAAAAGATAGTTGCTGGGTGCTTGATGCACTTTTGATCAAACACAACAGAATCCGATGTAGTTTTCCGAGCTCCTTCTAATGGTGACGTCAATTTTTCCCCAAAACGTCGTAATTTTTCCTTTCATCGTTTTCACGACGAAATTTTGTGTTTTATATCCCGATCGATATTAAGTTTTTTCTATATCCTGATCGGAGTACAGGAGGTGTCCCCTTACTAACGGACCTCTTGGATAGCTTGATAAGCTCAATAAGTCCTTTTGCAAAGCAATTTGTGCTCAGATCGTATGGCTTCTCTTACATAACTTTCGAAATTTATTCATTCCTCTACATTTAAGCACTAATATAAGATAATAAGATTACTCAATGGAACCTTATATTATAAACCTGTAAAAAGGCCTTAGATGAGGGAGGTATGTAAGAGAAGTAACACAGTTTGCGGAACAAATTGGTTTCCTACAGAAAAAACGTATCATGCCTATAAAGATCTCCAAGAGCGCTTTTATGCGGTCACAAACCCTAGCAAACCCATGTTACCCATTATCGTGCAATTAAAACGGACAAAAACATTTTATGCATTAAAATGCACAAGGTTTTAACAATGCACTTACTTTGTTACACATGATGAATTCCGATAGTAATCAATTACTTTATTCTTGTTTGACTATAGCTATTTCGTTTATTGATGTTACAACTATATTGTTAGTTTCTAATCATGAATAAATATCATCAAAGAGGATCAACAAAATTCGTGAGTCATCAACAGATAAAAGATGTTGTTGATCATGAAAGAATTAATCTATTAATAAGATAAAGATATTTTTGCGACATTTATAATTTTCTATTCATATATCAGTTAAGTAAGGATGCAATCGTCAAAAAAGAGATGTTTCTACTTTTCTTTCCACTCATATCTCATCCCTAACTTGATAATTGCGATCAAACAGTAGTATTCACAGACTGCTCTTCTATGTACTGCACAACAAATGTATGTTCTTGAATATGACTGAGTGGTTTGACCGACTACCAATCTGTGTTTTTGTGCACTATTGCAGTTTCAATATCGTGATTATTTATCAGTCTATGATTCTCTCTGTGAAAAATTCAACTATTTTCCATCCTATACCATCGGTAATCCAGATAAAACGTCATTCGTGAAAAACAGCTCTATTTCGAGAAGGGAAACAGACGTTAGGTAGTTAAAAGAAGATTCTTCTTTTACACGGGAAAGACGAAACAGAATCTATTCAAATTCACTTTTGCACAAGATATTATTACGCATCCAAAAACATAGTGGGCTTTGACGTTTTTTGAGTAACGTTAAGCTCAGTTCAATTTATTTAGAAATACAAACAACCATACAGTAACCAAAAGGTTAGCAAACGAAAACTTATCTATAAAAGTTCCGTCAATATATCCGAGAGAAAAACAATGAAAGAAAGTACAACCCAAAAATAAATCTAGAAATAGAAGAAAGAGAAAAAGAAATGAAAACAGGAACAACAAGCAGCAAATGGCAGAAAGAAGTTATTTCAACCACAGAAGAAAATGAGAAAGAAAAGAGAAAAAACATAAAAGTACTATCTATACCAAAATACAGTGCCGGGTGCCACTTTTTGAATAACTTTTGATAGGAATGAGATAGAGACCTGCGATTTTCGCTGGTCAAT
>CAJNOQ010003812.1:0-19075 GCA_905250885.1 Didymodactylos carnosus
AGTAAGTCTGGTAAGTCGAGAATTTAACAATATTGTTTTAAATAATTAATTTTTTTCTCAGCCAAATAATTTCAGTAACCCGAAAAAACTTCCGAACATACACATCGAAGTGTCCTCTATAAACCGGGAAGGCTTGACGAAAAAGTTCAAAACTTGAAAGTATCGCTGGTTTTGGGCTCAGCGAAGATTTTTTCACTCCATCTTACGGCTAGTTTCGCTCGAAGTAAGCATTTTGAAGCAAAACTCTGGATATAAAAGTTGTTCAGAATCGAATTCCGGAGTCCCTCACGAGAGCCTTTTTTAAAATTTTCTGTTTTTGGTTTTTAAAGTAAATTTTACAGTTTTTAAAATTTTAAAATTTCATATTTTTCAATTTAAAAAGCAAAAAATGAAAATTTTAAAAAAAGCTCTCGTGAGGGACTCCGGAATTCGATTCTGAACAACTTTTATATCCAGAGTTTTGCTTCAAAATGCTTACTACGAGCGAAACTAGCCATAAGGGTTTTTCAAAATACTTTTAGCTGTAAAATTTCCTCGGGAAGGTGAAAATTAAATTTCTCCGTCAAACTTCATTTGACAACGATGTAAAGTTTTTCTCCTTATACAAGTCAATGTTCTCTATCGACCTACGCCATACTCAACTCCTCATATCAAAAGCTGAAGTTTTTATTGAAATTTTAAAAATAAGGCAGAAAACCCGAAAAAACTTCAACATTTTTTTAATCAAAAACTACAAATCCGGGAACTGAAAGTTTTGTTGAGACGTATACTCTGAAGTGTCCGCTACAAACTGGTAAAAAAAAAGGGAGGGAGGACCCCTTTCAAATTTTCTTAATAACTTACCAAAAAACTATCATTACCGATGCTCCCAGCGCTATCAAAACGTTCGGTGCCATCAGTATGGTTTCAAATTGGTACCGACAGCTCTGATACTGTAATGTACGCAAAAAGTAAACAAGTTGTACATATGTGCTTTGATTTGAAAAACAAGATGTGCGTGTATACTCAGCAAAAAATTCTCATTAGAAGCACTGCAGCTAAGTGCTAACCAGTTTCATCAGAACGGGATAAAATTCGACATTCTTTCAAAGATAATAGAACGATAACAGAACGATACAGAAACATGTCCGTAGAAATTCGATCATCCACTTTTTGATTGAGGAAAATAAATTCAAGAAAATCCGTAATATAATGAATAACCGGTGCACACAACAGTTAGAGTGTAGTGAATATCCAATATTTATCATTGATTGTCTATTGGGTTTTAACATAAACTAATCTTAATTGATTCATTTGATATGGTTGCAACAGCAGTTTTGAACAAGCAAAAAGAATGTGTATTGTTTTCTAATACTCATATTTCAAGATACAATATCGTCGTATCTTTTACGTGAAAGAGGTCACTGGTTGGAACTAATGCGAAAAGAACTTTTGTGATTTGTGATATTCCATAGGCCAATTAAGATTAAGCATAATAATACTTTAATCAATCAAGCAGCGTAGTATTCTATTGAATATGTTAAACAAAAGATCTGATGAGTCATTCGCTGAATATCAGCTGGTCTCATTGTCTTCCAACCTTCAGGTCTTTTATGCGTCCGATAACAATATCGATCATACAAATGAGTTTTATCTCAGAGTATTCTTGCAGATGCAATTAGACAGCTAAAATGAACTTTCCAGTATAACGTGTGGTGCAGTTATGTTTGTAGCGAAGCAGTAATGTATCAAATCACGCTGCGTCTCGAATTTTTTTCTGTTCTCCCATACTCGATTTTCATTGCTAGATTTTTCACATCTGAATGGTTTTCTATCACTAAAATCTATAGACTGCTGAAAAAATCTGTCTTAATTCGTGCACGTTTGTTGTATTGGAAAAAATACAATTCGTCGGATAATATTAGAAAATTTGGTTTAGAGAACTTTAGGTATAAATTCAAGTTCCTAGATGTATATTTTCCTTTTTTCTGGATTCTTGCTATTCTGACAACAGAAATATTCTTGTGTAAACAAAAATCTTTTTTGAATGACGTGTACATGCTAGTTCGTTGCAAACGAATAATTCATTGTTTGATCATGAAAAATGCTTTCTTTTGTCATTCTAGATGAGCGAACGAGATGACTTGAGTGAATTAGTGGGTATGTGGGTTGAACAACGTGAATTTGACTGATTATGTTTTTATGTTTTCTTCCGTTTTTAAGCAAGTGCAAAAAGTGCTTGTAAATGTCAGTTGTTCACGTTTAATGGAAAAGTTCGTTATGGAATCAAAGCGGAGAAACTGGATGATCGTCTGTTATGTATGGATACCGTACATGTTTACATCATCTCGGTGAAAATACCTGTCAAAGTATGTCAGAGAAAGATAAGGTAAATTCTAATTAATTCATGCTTTTCCTTTCATTTCATTTAGATTGAATGCGGTTTTAATATTTTGGCAATAAAAAGAATTGGTCGACCAGCTGAATCACACGTGAGTTTATTTATTTATTTTTTCAAATTTTTGCAATATACAAAAAATTCTCACCCTTGTGTTCGAATGGAAAGTTTATAGAGACTTATTGTCTTAGATAATTTACCCGATCTAGTGTACGTCGAAGTCTATCAGTTTGTTCCAGTAGTATCTTTTATACAGTAATCGAAAGTTTATACTTGGTTCTAACCTTTGTTTTAAAAAACCAACAACAAAAAACGACCGTATTCTATATGTTTTAGATTATAATCGAAACAGATGATGAAAAAAAGCATATTTTATATTCTCATAATGAAAAATCAAATTTACAATTATTTCTAATCACATTAATTCGTGCTTATCGTTTTATTTATTCCGATTTATTGCCGATCAAGTATGAAACTATACATTGATACATTTTTCAATAATAAATAACGTTTAATCTATTTCAGTTTGGACATTTATCCTGATTCGGAACGTAAAGAATTAATTCGTCAAGCAAATGACCTATTTTCCGCTTCAAGTGTCGGCGATTTTCGCCCGTGTGGTGGATACTCGTCGATGTATATTTGCTTATGTGATCACTATGGAATACATCAAGAACAAACAGTAATAGAGGTAATTTATACAAATTCAAATTTATAAAAGAATTAAGTATTGTATATGTTGTATAGATTGTTGAAACAATATTCGCTCAAAGAGCATCAAGAGAATTTACATTCAAAGAATTTGAACAGATATCACAAAAGTAAAGTGGTGTATAAGTAATAAAAAGAGATTATAAGTTTTATACAACTTTTTTTTTGTTAGAGAGTGGAGACCAATTATCGGTGCTTTAACATACAACAATTGGTTTAAAAAATTAACAATAGAAAATATCAAATTAGTAAGTGTGTTACTGTGAGACTATTGATTATTACAGACGGATTTGAGAAATATTTGTTCTATTATTGTTTAGAGTGGTGATTCACTTAATGAACTTGTTACAGTTCTCCGTTTATCAGAATCTATAAAAGAAGTTCGTCTTATCAATTGTAGCCTTCGAAAGTAAGTAATTTATGATGAATTATATCTTCTCAAATTTCTATTTTATCCTTAGTGATTTCATCTCCAAATTATCTCAGTTTTTTCCTCAAACTAAATTTGAACATCTAGATCTTTCACATAATCCAATCGAAGATAAAAGTAGGCAGCTTATTTATATTGTACATATCATTTATTAAATTAATTATTTTATTTTATTCTAGGTCTTATTCAGTTAACTGAAAAATTACAACAGCGAAAAACTCCATTAATAACATTAAACTTGGTGTCGTGTAACTTAACCCAAAAAAGTGTTCATGTATTTAATACAGCATTATCAAATAATTTATATTTATCACGTTCATTAACATCGATTAACTTATCTTGCAATAAACTCAAAGAAGAAACAGTAAATATTTAAAAGAAAATTTCTTGAGTAAAAATTATGTTATTTTTTATATTTATTTTAGGATATTACAGTTTTATTTAATAATGAGAATAACATTGAAGAATTGCAATTAGGCGATAACGACTTAATTATAGAAAATGTAAGTAGATTGTCGACGATCATCTCAAAAAAAGTTATTGTTACTCATAACTATAAAGAAAGTTGGCATGTGTATGATGTTTACGAGAAGTTGGGAGTTGTTTATCTTATCAATTAGACAACAATATGTTGTGTATAGAACTTATTTATATCATTATTTATTCTAGTTATTCCATGCATTATCAACAGTTCAGACATCAAAACTTCGTCGTTTATCTGTAGTTAATTCTGTTGCAAAATCAACATCAACAACATCGACATCTTCAAGTGGATTCGTCAAAACATTCTTTCAAAAAACAACTAATTTACAAATTTTACAATTAATCAATACTGATCTGTCCAATGAATTTCTACGGTAATTAGTCATTTTTCTATCAATTTAGAAGAATTTTAAATTTTTTTTTTTTTTGTTCCTAGAGAAGTTTGTGACGGTTTACATTCCAATATTGATTTGAAAAAAATTGATTTGCGTTTAAGTGGAAATAATTTAGAAACGTTTATACATGATTATGCAGCCAGATTTGCAAGCATTCCAAGTTTAGTTACACTTGAATTAACAAATTGTGGTATGTTTTCTGTAAGAAGAGTTTATCCTTCTATCAGTTTGTCTCGCAGTTTTTATGTAAGATCGCTGCTGATTTAAAGTTTTCTTCTAAAGGAATACAGACAGAAATGAAGCTATCATAATATTATCAAACTTTAATCAGATAAATAAATAAAAAATAAACTACTGTCTGCATCTTTTTAGAGTTAAACAATGAACTATCAAATTTTCTTGCTGAATTAAAGAAAAATCGTAAATTAAAGTCGTTACATATCGGAAAAAATTTTAATAATATAAAATCGAAGTATGTCGTATGTTATACTTGTTGTTTTCTTATATATAAATACATATTGCTTTTTGTTTTCCTGTAGAAATTATCCAAAAACAATTCATGCAATCAAAGAACTACTAACCGATACTGTATGTTATCAACTATGATAATTAAAGTTGATACTGATTTTTTGTTTGCTTTTTCTTTAGACTTTAGAATCATTTTATATTCCTGATTCAAAATTACGCGACTCATATACCGGTGAATTACTTTCTGCTCTTATAAATAGTCCACCATTAAAATTGCTCGATATTCGGTAAATTATAGAGTCTAATTATTTGACTGATATTTATTTTGTCTGATTTTCTAGTGGTAATCAGATGCTTGAGCATGGTGTTCGAATGCTTACTCATGTTTTAAAATTGAATCGTCATTTACATACAGTTTATTTTGATAGAAATTCTATTTCGTTAAATGGTTTTGAAGAGATAGTGAATGCAATGGAATGGTAAGATAAACTACGATTTCAAGAATTTTCGATGTTCACCGTTTTACTCTTTTAGTAACAATGTGATTTGTTATTTACCTGTACCTGTCAACGATATTATAGCGATGAAAATTAATGAAAAAGATAATAGAATATCGTCTCTGATGAATAAGGTAAGTGAAGTCATAAAGATTGTGAAAATTAGATAGAGAATGGATCTGTTTCACTTCCATTGGTAAAAATGCATGAAATACGAGTAGTCAAATTTTGTTTCAGTGACCTTTTTAACTAGGAGTTATTCGCTAAAATGATGGTGAATGCATAGAGATGGGTATTGCGAAACAAAGTGTTTCTCAATTAGGCACTTGTTAATTATGTCTTCTTTTTCAATTTAAATAGAAATGTACATGTTTAACATTTATAATAAGACAACACAAACAATAGTTTGCTATATGACGATTTATTTAACATCACATTTCCTCTTTTTTAGCTCGATGCGATTTGTATGCGTAATCAAAATTCATCACAAAATTCTTCAGATGCTTTACAGATCGTAGCTTTAGCTGGTACAAGTAGAGAAGCACAGGTACAATTATTTATGTTTAAAATTCTTTTTGTTTTACGCTCATTCTCTATTTTTACTTTACTAAAGACTTGTTGGGAAAATCAACAACAATTGTGCGGGGATTTTGCGTCAATGGAATATGCAAATTTACATGGTGCATTAAATCGTCCATCTCTAAATGATTTGCGTACAACTTTAACAAAAAATGGAAGAATAGCTAAAGTAAGAACAATCTTACGTGTCTTTAAAGAAAGAGTTCAGTTGATAATTTGAAAGCTGTTGAGGAATAGATTTTGTTTTACGTATATAGTGGCGGCAAAAATTTTCCATCCACCTCGCTCCTCTTTTTCTTTTGATCATAACTCGGTAACGAAAAAAGCTTTTGACAAGCGATTTGCACCAAAACATGTAAGCCCATTAGACCGAAAAGTGAACGTTTCCGATCGGAAAAAATTTTCCGTACAGTTGATAAACAAAAATCTTCTTTTACGCTGTATAAGCACTGACAAAATATGAAAACTAGATCAATCGATACAAGAGAGTGCGAGCTACATTCTGGTAAAAAAATAATTTTGAAAAGCTTTTTCCTTAGCGTGAAAACGCAACTTTAAGTCAAAAGTGGTACTCTTCAGTGCGACTGCTGAATCTCATGAATGAGTGTATGAAAAAGAAATTCTGATTAAGTCATTCGAAAGAACGTCCAAAACTGAGTAAGATAAATACAGTGTGGACATTAAGTGAAAGAATATGGCCCATCTTTTAATGTTTTGGATCTTACAGCTATTTTTCAAATATCTTTTCGAGAGGCTAAACATTTTTTGGATATCTCTGCGTCATCATGTAGTTAAGTGGTTACTATATAATGATATGAAAAGGAAAATTTGGATCTTTTAAGTTCAGAAGAGAAAACGGGTTTCTGAACATTAAAACTGGCTTTCCACCCATAAAAAAGATTGACGGAGAAAGGCATTTTCGCGAAAGAAAATTCTTGCGTATGGAAACGTTTTCGATAACTTAAATTTTTGCCGACCGAAAACGTTCACTTTTCGGTGTAATGGGCCTACAAAGAGTAACAATGAATATTTCCATTTTTTTTTTATCTGCAAATATATTAGAGAGAACGGAGAATGTTTTGGTACAAACCGCTTGTCGAAAGATTTTTTCGTTACCGAGTTATGATCAAAAGAAAAAGCGGAGCGAGGTGGATGGAAAATTTTTGTCACGACTCTTCTGATAAAGTTTGTATAGTTTTCTTATAGGTTCAGTGCATTCAAAACAAATGAGAATAATTTGATTAACCAGATTCTCTCTACTTTAGATATCATCTCAGTTATTTGAGTACTATATTGATGAAGAAAAACAACTGCAAAATGAATGTGAAAAAATTTGTTTATCATTACAAAAAACAGTAATAGAACATCATGAGCGTTTATCAAAAAAATTTTATCAAATATTTAAAGATCAAACATCGTTTAATTATGACGATGTAAGTAATGAATAAAATTGTAGATATAATTTCGAATGATTAATAGTAAATTTTTTTTTTGAAGAAATTTCAAGAACAAATTCGTACATATTTTCAAAATTCTAATGATACAACGGAACGTTTACTAAAAACAGAATTAAATGATAAATTATCAACAGGTCTACGGTAAGATAAGTCTTTTATTTTTAGTGAAAAGTTTGAGTGATTAAAATTGGATTAGACGAAGTCTAAATATCTTCGTAGTACGTATATTGAAAAAGTTTGAAAACTTATTCAGCCGATGTGCTCATATCAACGATTAATAGTGTTCTCGATTAGGAGTTGGAAATCCATTCTCTCGTTTAGTTGGAATTACTTTAAAAAATGTTGACTTACTCAGATATATTTTTTAAGAAATTGAATTTCAGAAACTGCGTTATTTAAAAAGCCTCAGTTAGTCACTGGATTTTCCACCCCGTACCAAAACTTGTACTGAAAACATCGGTGATTAAATTCTCATTTTTGTATCAAGATAACTGTAGTATCATTTTATTCTAGTGAATGTTACATCAGTGTAGCAACATGTTTACAAAAACGGGCTTATGATACTGCAAATGAAACAGTAACGGAAATGCGTAAGGCTATGGTAAGTATATAAAGAGACGATTGCACCGACGAAAATACCTTAAGATGATGATTGACATTGTTAATACAATGAACTTTATTTCAAAGTTAATCTCACAAATTTTCTTTTTTTCCATTATCCCGGAGCGTTTAATGTCATTTTCATACTGATCTGGCATACTAAGAGCATATAAAACGTCCAGCCACATTTATTTTCCTTCTGTTTTAATCCAGGAAGCTGCAACATTTCAAACAAGGCAAAATGTTACCAACAATAACAATCAAAATCATCCAAATTATATAGGTAAAATAACTTGTGTTTGTTTGATTTTTGCTTTTATTTTTGCTTTTTGCTCTTCTTAGCTATTGATAATTTGCTAGCACGTAATGCTATGTTTCAACGAATGGGAGATGCTTCTAATATTGTTAATCAAGATAATCCTTCTCCTTCTCAACGAATTAAAAAGGCTGATTCGATTGAATCCTTAGGTATTTGAGGAAAAATTAGGGATGGTGTATTGATGCAAACAGCTTTGTTTTTTTCTAGATGTAACAAAAGCCAAACGCGCAGTCACTCATGTACAGCCAGATGTAACTAATACGACCGATTTGGGTAGTGATCAGCGTTCAAATTCTAATTCTAATGTATCATCATCGTCTCCAAAAATGAATGCCTGGAGAAAAGCGATAGCTGGTAACAATGGTGAAAAAACAGAACAATCTCTCCCAGCTACCGATCCTATTTATGGAAATGTGATTAATTATGGTACAAAGCAAAATCAACAATCAGGTTCCACCATTGATGATGATGGCGGTATTATTGAACATGATCTCCTAGCTTTAGTCGCCAAAGAACAAGAGAAAGATGTGACATTAAAAAGTCCTGAAAAACGAAAAAAACAGTATGAATCACCGCCAGCATTACCAAAAAAAGAAGGCATTTCTGCAAAGCGAGCTCCAGTTCCAACTCCAATAACATCAACAACTAATTTAGATGTTGAAATTGAATCGACGCAGAAATTAGCTCACACTAGTACGGCGTTAACTGTTATTACTTTTTATCAGTCTTAAGAACTGTCCATTTTTTTTAGCAAAAGATCGTCCTCGCAGACAAAACGTTCGGCGGCCAGCTAAACGTTCTACTAACGGTACCACCAAAGGCAACGAAAGTTCATCTGATGGTTTAATAACTGATGACGACGAGAGTGCACTGATGAACGAGTCATCCAATTTAGTCGTACAACAAAGTGAACCAACGCCTCCATTGCCAGAAGCAACGGTTATTACTGAGCCACCAAAGTAAATACCGCTTTTCCTTTCCGGTCTATTAATTAACTGTATTTTAATTTACTAATAGACACGCATTAAGAAAGAGATTTCAACAGTAATATTTTAAAATATTGCGGACAGAAATATTTACTTATTCTGACTATTTTTAAGAAGCTTAATGCATGAATGTATTCGACGCCTTAGCATGTCTTTTGCTTTTCTTTTTCTACAATTATTATTACTATATTTTTCTCATTTATTTTCAAAAGAGCCAGTGCAAAATTAAAATCTGCACTTAGAACAACATCACGTGATAAACCAGATGAATTAAAACAGTCTCAGCCAACACAGCCACCACCATCACAAGCTGTTCAAATCCGACCATCATTACCCACTGGTTCGATTGGATCTGCAAACAAGAAGGATAATAGTGACCATGCACTATCACCAGTGGGTTCTGCTTTGTCAAGTACAGGCAATGCATCATTAACAACGGCAACAAATTCAACATTAATGTCAACTTCTCTGATTAACAGTGATTCAATAAGAGGGTTGTCTTCAGATAACGATAATGAACAAATGATACGTTCCGCTCATGGGGGTTTGTCATTAGTCGATGAAAATATATCGTCGGGTAAATTAGTAATCCAGTTTATATCAATAAGACTACTTAATATAGCTGAATGAAAAAAGAATTAGCCCAAGATCGTATTGTCTCCATTCTAAAGCAAGTAAATAGCTCATTTGACTTTATTTCATTTTAGAAGTGTCATCTCCTCGTCCTTCTATTCTTGCTCGATCAAAACTTCCACCTGGTGCTCCTCGTGTATTACCATCAGATACCGATGTCCCACCGGTTCGTTTAAGACATATTCAAGCAGAAAAAAAAAGTAAATCGTATGTTTACTCATTTTTAACTATATGTTCTATTTTTATTCATTTATTCAGCTTCGCTAACTGCCTCGCCCTCAGTATCAACTCAACTACAAAATCCTTCAGTACCAGACGAATTAAAGAAAAATGAATCACCCGATATCAATAATGAACAGTACAAACGTTTATCAGTAAAAGAACGTGCAAAATTATTAACGACAAACACTAGTAGTAATAATAATAATAACAATTCAACAGCACCTGTTGATACGAAAAGACAAAATTCGTCAACGTCATCAACTGGTAAGTAAACTATTAGTCTTATTATACAGTGGACATCTAGGCGAACATTTAGCGTAAAAATGAGACTAGTCATTATTTTTATTTTCATGAGTAAATCATACAATCTGATATGTCAAAAAAGTTCCAATTTAATGTAGCAGTGAAAAGAAATATAAGAAAATCTCGTTAACAAATTTTAGTGAAAAACAACTAAATTTTTCTAAACTTCAATCAATATTACGCTTTGCACAAATATTCTTCTATATATAGTGCAACAATAATATTAGTGTAAAAGATCTGAAACTTTTCCAGTCAGATCCGTTTTTCTCCTCTAAGTATTTTGTTTTTTATCAAAACCAGTATCATATTTGAAATTGATTCATAAAACTGTATTGAACCATAAACTAAATTGCGACTATTTGAGCAAATTTTTCAAGAAAAAAAATGACATCTCTTATTATTTTCAAGCAATTTTATGAAAAATTTAATTTGTTTCAAAAAATTTTCGCATACGTTAAAAAAATACCTTAAGTGTCAATAATCGATAATAAATCGTGAGAAAAGGATGAATCGAGCAAACAATATTGTTGTTCGCCTACTCCATTAAAAATGTCTACTGTTCATTCAACTTTAGTTATATAGAAAATGTGTACACATTATCTTCTAGGTTTATAAATTGTTCTGGTAAGAAGAATAGAATTTGTTTTTGACAAAATGAATTGACCTCGCTTATTATCCTTTGCTTTGATGTGTGCTTGTCTGTAACAATTGCGTTTAGCATGTACTACTTGTTTCGTCTGGTTTGGTTTGTTGTGTTTATCAATATTTAGAAATCAAACCGTGATTAAAAATTCAGTTAGCTAACAAAATTTTGCTCTTCACCATAATAAATATATATTTTCCTTTACGACTGATAAATATTTAAGTATTCTATCGTAACAGTTCATTTTCACGTTATTTTTCAGTTGAAGAATGACAAAACCCAAAACATCTAAAGATAATACATTTGATTCTTGTAATTTAGTTTTTGATGATATTCGCTAGGCTAACACGGTCTTTTCTATATGAAATCAATTTTTTTTTATTATCTGACAAAATTATCAATCTCTAGAAAAGTTAATTATTTATATGATTACGTTTCATTTATTCTCGTTTTTTTTCTTTATTTTAGTAACTCCACCCTATACTCCTCGAACATACAAGAGACTTTTTGACCAAGTGAAATTATCTGTTTGATACTGAATATACTAACAAACATTTTTTTTTCCATTCGCTTTATCGATTTTTCCATTTTTATATGCTTTTGTCTGCTGTTCAGATCATTTATTCATCATTCCGCAACTTCCATGTGTAAATGTTTATTTCCTGTATTTATGAAAACTGTCGCCATTTTGTTTTTCTATATTCATGTTACCTCAAAACATTTTTTTTTCTTCTAATATTTCAATTTTATCTATGTTTGCGATACATCTATATTAGTCTACTTTTTCATATACGTTACATTCACAAAAAACATTGTCAACAGTTTTCTTTGTTTATTTATTATTTATTTTTTACACATAGTCTGTTTCTGAAAATGGTGCTAATTAAGATAAGAACGTATGTAGTATACTAAACAAAAAACATTGTTCAGTTGTTTGTTTGCTTTCTTTTCAGCCTCTTATATGTATTGTGTTTTTGTATAATACTATCGTTTGTTCTAATGACCATAAAATGTAAAGCAATCGTTGCTATTTTTATAGATTTTGCGCGCATGCGTGCAATATATACACAATACGCTCTTTTGTTTGATTGTTTGTTAATTGTTGAATATATATGTATGTTGCGTGTTGTGTGTGTGTGTGTGTACGTGTGATTATCGTTGAATCTTTTTTCTTCTTTAAAAATTTACGTCTTTTTTTTTCTTTTGTATTTTCGTTGCATACTGCTTGAAGAGAGAAATTTTATGTTTTTAAGGACGAGTTTATATATTATAATAAAAACATCATGGATAACTTATTGCTATGTTTTATGACAGAAAAAAAACAACCTATTACTAATCAATGTATGTATATTTATTAAGTGATATAGAAAATGAGATAGTGTAAGTGGAAATAGAAAAATGAACATTTTTTTTTTCAGCAGTTCTTTTTTTCTCCATGTTTTCATAACTTATTATTGAATTGGTTAATTTTCAAATGAGCATCGAGATCTAGTAGCAGCAAGACTAAACAGAACTAATTAAACATATCATATTCTTTCAAGCATCGGACTAACATAAATCATATGTAACTTAAATACTGCAAAACTCGGCCAACAATTATTAGTATTTTGTTTAGTGAGCATTAGATATTTTCGCATAGAGCAATCGTCTGCGATTGTAGAAGAATCTCATTTCAAGTTAGTTTTATGAGAGAAGTAAACCCCCTCCCGTAATAGAAGGCCACTCCTAAGTCAATGTTTCAAGAGACACATTAGAAGGCCGCTGACGGCCTAGTGCAAGCCAGAAGGCCAGTCAAAAAGCTGCGATTCATCGGGACATTTTAGAAAGCCATGACCTTTTATTCTGGATAGGAGGTAAAAATAGTTCCATAGTCAATTGTATTTAATATAACTTGAATTAAAATTTTCTCACTACCACATTGTTGAACCATCATTTTGTGCAAGTTGAAACTATGAGAAACATACAGCATAAAGTAGTAATAGAATTAAATCGACTTGTTGCATACTCTGTCACTTGTACTCTTATAACACTAATTTTTGCTTTTATAGATGTTTACGTTCGTCCATCTTTATATATACTTCTAAATTGATATTAAAAGTCAATATGGTTTACATGTCTTATCATACGCAATACAAAAGGTGAAAGATTCTGAGAGTCAGTATACTCTCACATTTTTTTGCTACTAGTCAGCTAATAAAAATTCAAATAATTATACTATAATGTAAATATTCAAAAGCGAAATTATTTTTATTTGTTATATATTTAATAACAAGTATATACCGAATAATGAACGTGAGAAAAGTTGGAAAAAAAATAATAGATTGAAATAAATTATTAAATGATTTTAAAATTTAATATATTATTTATTTCGAATTTAAAACAAAGTGTATCAAAACTTGAACAGCAATCTTCTAACAAGATAGAATGAGAATGAAAACTAGTGATACTACAAATTATCTACTATTTATATGTACGTTTTGTGAAAGATATCAAAAATGTATTTAATCATGAAAATTAAATTATCCAACAATAATAGACAAATTGTGTTCTTAACAAAATTAGATATTAACAAGAATTAGCAACAAACCATGCAGATAAAACGTTTATTTTTTAATTGATGTTTGCCTGTATAAAAATTTAATATTGGCAGCATTAGCTCCATGTTTGATTTGTTTAGTCAACTAGCTGCAGGTTTCCTGTCAAAATGAAAGGTTAAGTAAAAGCCGTTGTGTTCGAAGAAGTTTTCCTATCACCATGGATGAATAAATCTAACATAAGGTGTGAGTTAGGATTCTCTTCTCATCAGATAAAGAATGCTATATGAATTATTCGTTTTCGACGTTCCAAAGAAGCACTTCATCATCAACTTTTACATTGTTTTGCATCGTCGTCCTAGTCAATTTTGACGATGAAATTCGGGATTGAAGGAGTCATTTCGACTATTAACATTGTATAGTTTAATCTTCTAGAATAGGTTAGACAACGATCAAAGTTCATCATCATGTTGTAGTTTCAAATTCATGCTGAATTTAAGATCGAAAAGCGTATTTTACAATTTTTTTTTCTTCTTAAATAAGCAATTTTTTAAAATTTAGGAATTTTCTAAACTTTTTTTAATGATTTACTTCAAATACTTTCTTTCTTTGATGTGGACGCAATTAAATCTTTCATTCTGTTTTCCAATCCTGTTGATTTATGTTCATGCACCAAAAAATTCTTTTGTTAGGTTAGATGAACCGTTTTCCTTTGTTCAGGATACAAATTACTATCGATTATTGTAAAGCAGAACGAATAGTTTGTATTTATTGCATTTTGTTCGTTATTTTGTAATTTAATTGAAGAATTGTATTTTATTTATCTAATTATGATCATACTACTTAAAGGAGAAGATATATATATATATATATACGTATTATTTTATCAAATATTTACAACTTAACAACTATTTTATTCCAATAGTGATTGGGGAAAATGGGGTACATAATATCAACAACAATCATCTAAGAAGAATTTAAACATTTTAAAGTTACTTATCTCTGATATACGGATGAACTAGAACACAATTAAAATAAATTATTTACAATATGATATGGTATCAAAAAAAACATAATAATTGTAGTGAAATGTTTAGTTGACTATTCATACACGATCAAAAACTATTTGGTTACTATTCATAATATCCAATATCCTTAAATATAATCTTCTTTGAACATATTCAATAATTTGAATAATTAGTTAAGCAAGTATACAACTATGAACTTGAAATAATAAATATATTTTATTCTGACTCATATTATAAGAGAATACCATTCAAACATCTGATCAGATATAGTATTTGATGTGAATGTTCATTGTAAACAAGAGTTTTATCTAACAAATGTTTTTTTTTTATATAATTCATACTGAATTAGAGTCTTAAAATATATAATTTTACTACAATCAATAAAAGAAAATGCTCTATCAAATAGGTAAATAATTTTTTACACGTGTTGTTGATAAGTATATACTTCATGTAAATTTTTTTTAATAATTGACTTTTTATGAAACCACTCAAATTGAAATTGATGTCCATTATAAAAACATGCAAAACTTATTATGAATCAAGACCACCAATGTTGAATGAACTGACTGTTGTCTGTAGTTCTTGCGTTTATTTTTGCGTTTATTATATCAAAGAATATTTGTGTCCACAATATTAGTGATAAAATACTGAAAAACATCATTTATATGTACATAATAACATTATCTGATAGACCATTTATTCACTACTATAAACATTCGATGTCAAATTGGATTGGAGTAATGCACATTTTCAATAGATTATTGAATGAACAATATTTAATTTTAATAAGAATATACGTTTGTTGCAAAAGCAGCTGGATACTTGAGGAGTTCTCTCGTAAGAAAACAAAAGATTACAGTATCGTATATATCTAGGGTATGTTTCATAAAGATAAACAAAATGTTCGACTTAATTTCATGTTGATTTAAGACGTGTCTTAATCTATTTCATAAATATGACTTCAATTAATTTCCAATTTAATTTCAACTTCGATTTTTTTGTGAGATATACTCGTGAAATATGTACATCGTTACTTCTTCGTTTCTTTACCTAATCTTCTTCGTTTTTTACCTTAATTTTTGAGTCGAATCTTTTAAATCATATATGAAGACTATTATGACGTAGTTTAGTCTTAACATTCGAGCGATCTTCGTTGAATCAATATTTATGATGATTTATTTTATCTAATTTCTAGATTGAAATAATGTCTCATACAATTCTTTTGATCCAGCCGACAAGTGATCCTCTAACGCGAACCTATTCAGATTATGAAAGTCAAGATTTATGTTTTGAAATAATAATTAAAATGTTTGAAGAACATTTATTAAAATATCGTTCGTCTACATCTTCTCAACTATCAATAGTTTATCATTTTAATGACTTATCATTATTTATTGATTCAATTCAAGATTTGTCATTATTTATATATAAACCATTAACAGCCACATATGAACAACATGATAAAGTATCGTTGAAAAAAATATTATATGCTTATTTAAAAAAACAAGGTCAACAAAATGATGCTTCTGATTAATCAAAAAAAAAAAAAAGAAGAAAAAAAAAAGAAAGAAAACAAATCTGCTTTTGCCGGTGTTTTGTAGATTATTGTACAGTGTTCATCGTTATTGTTAATTTTTGTTCTTATTATGTACGTTCAAACTTTAGATTTAGTAAGAAGAAACTACTAGTCATTTAGCTGATGTTCTTTATGTACCTTTTTTTTCTTTTTTTTTAATTATGACACGTTGTGACACTGCATTTTTTACAAAATAAAGAAAACTTTTCTAAGTTTTTTTTTTAATCAAATTATTGAGAGAAATCGATTTAATCCTATTTGTCATGTAAATTTATTGAGTAAGTTTAGAACAATGAACTGTTAGTTTATTATTGCACGATTGTATCTAACGGGATCCTACCGTCATAATGTATCGTAACTATCAGAGACCCAATCGGGTCAAACTCATATGACACGAACCCGACCTGACCCGAAATTTTGTTCCCTGACCCGAATGAACCTTGAAAAATATTTGTTCATACCCAAAAAAAGGGAGTGTAACTTTAGACTCTAGAAAAACGCATGAAAAATTGTAAATTTTTTTTTGGTGATTCGAACATTGACCCGACCCGTTTCGGTTTCTGGTAACTATACCGTTGCTCGCTCAAATTTTACCGAAAACTGGCTTCTTCACAGAGAAATTACAGAGTATATGAATAGTTTGTAAACTTTTTAAAAAACTCACAATAAGATAATTAAGTAGAATTGCTTAACAAACGTTTAATTATAGAGAGATAAAAAATCGTTGATAATTGTTACTAAAACGTACGCTGCATTGATCCTCTGATCCTATTTATATTTCATCAAAATTCTATGTCGAATATTTGATATTCACTTTGGAAAAGAGAAACTGATAATGATTGCTTATTTGGAAGATAGAAAAAAAGAAGCATGTTTGTAAACGAAAGGATCCATGATGCAAATAAATCAACATTGATATATGTATGTGTGACAAAAAAACTATTTTTAAAAGAAATGAACACTCTCATCTATCTGTTTAATACAGAAAGCTGTTCTTTTCTTTTTGCTATTACAAACTATCGTTGTTTGTAGAATTTAGTAATCAATATATGTGTATTGATTATATTTTAAAGTGTATAATAATGAACAAAACAAAAACAAAAGATTTAATTTTCTTGTTGTTATTAATATATTTTTGTATTCATAATATGATTCATATTGTGTAATCATCAAATACATCTGTCACATGAATAGAAAAAGAGAAGATAGAGAAAATGACATCAGAAAATGACCTATTTGTTTCAACAATAGAACTGAACTTGACAGTTTTCCGTTGGCGAATATTATTTGATTGTTTTAGATTTTATTTTTTATTAATTTATCAATATTTTTCATATTTTTATTGTTATGAAGAGACATAGGTTATCTGACCAATGGTAATATACTTTGTAATCTGATCAAAGTAAAATAATAAAAACAAAACAAAAAAAAAGGTAAAATTTCAATTTAACTCTTAAATCTTAAAAATTTAGATCTAGAAGAAAAAAAATGAAAATTAGAGGATATATATCAAAATGTTTACACACAGTATCTGTCAATAGATAATTTAAAAAACATGTAAGATAATCATATCTTTTTTTAGCTATATTGAACAATAAAAATTGATATAATGTATATATGTTTGGTTTAAAATTAAAAATGCGTTACACTCAACGTTCATGTGGTCATACACTAGTCATAATGGTCAAAGTACTTGGCCTTATTCTATTGTATTGGTGTTGTTCTATATCACTAATATTTTTTAATCGAAAATTATTTCGTGATTATAAATTTCCATTATACATCACCATGATACATATGATTATTAAATTTTTATTTGCAGCAATTATTCGTTTTTCATTACATCATGCTTGTAAACAAGAGCGTACACATTTAACATGGCCAATACATTGGAAAAAAATTGCACCAACAGGTAAATTATTTATGTATTTCAATTTGGTAAAAATAAAAAAGATTTTTAGACAAAAATTAGTTGAATTTTTGAAAATAAAATTCTATTTATATACGATACTAAAACTGTTAGAAGTTTATTTATTAACATTTGAAAAAACGAACTTTATAAATCATATCATGTGTGCAAGAATTTGACATGTTGAGAAAAATTTCTCTGAGACCGTTTAGTCGGCTTTTTCATTATTATTATCAGTTAAGGATGCCCCTTCCCCTCTTTTTTCACCTTGTTTCCAAATGTGGACCACAGGTCCGATTGAACTCAAATTTATAGCAGAGATAGAACATCAATATATTTTTGCCCAGAATTTTCTGAGATGATCTTCTCTGGGTTTTTTGAAAAACTCTAGTTTTCATCCAGTCACATTACGACCCCTCGAAAAAATAGTCCAGTCGAACTCACATTTTTATCACAGATATTTTAGACCTTATCTCCGGGTGTAAATTTTTCTTTTCGAAAAAAATGCTTTCCTTCTCGCGATAGTCAAAAAGTTCTAAAAAACTTGTATAAAAAATCCGTCTTAATATGAATGGATTGAAGGGACTGTCGAAAAAACGCATAATGAGAAAAACACATATTGTACACAGAGCTCTGTTTTTTAGGGCATTTGCAGTGATGCTTATATCTCCACGAAAAGTCATCGGAAAATTCTGGAAGACATCTTATTTTGAAGAGCACACTTTCTTCTATCAGACTATGTAAAAGAAAAAGTTTTAAATATATAGGGAGAAAAGAAAAAATTGAACTTGAAATCTTCATAATTTTTTCAAGGAAGGTCATGGAGAGCTGGGAGTGGTCACATTTTATAGCCCAGACTTTCCTCTACATTAGACTATGTTCAGCTCAAAATGGAAAGCTTTTTTTGCAAAAAAGACGAGGGGGG